>SJYC01105791.1:0-40299 GCA_006408675.1 Madoqua kirkii | reverse complement strand
ACCTGCCCCTGCACTGACCTCCTTGGGTGCTGGGCAGGAGGCATGTGTCCATTCCCAGCCTAAGGAGGGCTTTGGTCCTGACCTGGCTTCAGGGCAAGCTGAGGGAGCCATGCCACGGCCCCCCAAGTGCCTTCCTCTATCCCTTCAGCACCGGGCCTTGGCCTTGACTCTGCTGGATGGTCAGCCCCCTGGCTGAGTGGAGGGCCTGAGACAGTCAGGCCACCTCCTTGACTTAATGGGGCTAGGCCTGCCCTCCACTGTGTCGGGTGCTCACACCCAGGAGAAGCCTTAAGGCCTAAAACGGTGCCCATCCCGCATTCTCGGGGTGTCTACCAAGGAGTTCCCTCCTCTGTTGGTGAGCAGACATTTCCATCACTTTCAGGAGCTTCTCCTCCTCTCTCTTCACCTCACCCTCATTCCTTCTGCCAGGAACCTTCTGGACTCTGAGAAAAGTGCCCTTGTAATAGAAGGAAGGGGTGTGTCACCACACCTCCTACCCCAGCCGTGTCACCTGTGTCCTCCTGCTTTCCCCATCCCAGCCCTGCCATCCCAGCCACATCTGGGAAGGCTGAAAGGTCATCACAGACACCTACACACACAGCCCAGTCCCTCCACCTGCTCCTCTCTCCCCTGCTTTCAGAGGCCTCGGTCACTCCATTTCTCACCTCACCTCTCTCCAGGGATGGAAGCTTGGCATCCCAGCTTCTGGGGAGACCAGATAGCTGTCAACTGGGTGTACCTCAAGCAACTCATTCAGAGCCAAACAGTACCCGTGGTGTGGAAGACCAAGTGTGGGGCTCTGGAGCCAGCTCAGAGGTGAGCCCAAACCAACAGAGCTGGCCCATCTGGAGGCCACTCACAA
This sequence comes from Madoqua kirkii, assembly GCA_006408675.1. NCBI lineage: Eukaryota > Metazoa > Chordata > Mammalia > Artiodactyla > Bovidae > Madoqua > Madoqua kirkii. The sequence goes on along the minus strand of SJYC01105791.1, from coordinate 39,437 downwards.
AGGTCAGAACACAGCCCCTTGGTGGGCTCTGTGTCTGGGGGAGTCTGCCTTGGCAGAGTCAACTTTCCTGACAGAGTCTGTCAGGGAGGGCTCCACTGAGTGTTCTCACGGGGCATGTACTGATGGTGTTGAGTACAATAGGCAGGCAACTTTCCATCCAGAGGTGACCCAAGGTTGTGGGAAACACCAAGACTCTACACATGTACATCACCAGATGGTCAGTACTGAAATCAGATTGATTATATTCTTGCAGCCAAAGATGGAGAAGCTCTATATAATCAGCAAAAATAAGACCGGGAGCTGACTGTGGCTCAGATCATGAACTCCTTATTGCCAAATGCAGACTTACGTTGAAGAAAGCAGGGAAAACTACCAGACCATTCAGGTATGACATAAATCAAATCTCTTATGATTATACAGTGGAAGTGGTAAATAGATTCAAGGCATTAGATCTGATAGAGTACCTAAAGAACTATGGACGGAGGTTCATGACATTGTACAGGAGGTAGTGATCAAGACCATGCTCAAGAAAAAGAAATGTAAAAAGGCAAAACGGTTGTCTGAGGAGGCCTTACATATAGCTGAGAAGAAAAGCTAAAGACAAAGGAGAAAAGGAAAGATATTCCCATCTGAATGCAGAGTTCCAAAGAACAGCAGAGAGAGATAAGAAAGCCTTCCTCAGTGATCAGTGCAAAGAAATAGAGGAAAACAGTAAGATAGGAAAGACTAGAGGGCTTTTCAAGAAAATTACAGATACCAAGGGAACATTTCATGTAAAGATGGGCACAATAAAGGACAGAAGCAGAAGATATTAAGAAGAGGTGGCAAGAATACACAAAACTATACAAAAAAGATCATGACCCAGGTAACTATAATGGTGTGATCACTCAACTAGAGCCAGACATACTGGAATGCAAAGTCAAGTAGGCCTTAGAAAGCATCACTATGAACAAAGCTAGCAGAGGTGATGGAATTTCAGTTGAGCTATTTCAAATCCTAAAAGATGATGCTGTGAAAGTGCTGCACTCAATATACCAGCAAATTTGGGAAACTCACCAGTGGCCACAGGACTGGAAAAGGGCAGTTTTCATTCCAATTCCAAAGAAAGGCAAGGCCAAAGAGTGTTCAAACTACTACACAATTGCACTCATCTCACATGCTAGCAAAGTAATGCTCAAAATTCTCCAAGCCAGGCCTCAACAGCATGTGAACCAAGAACTTCCAGAAGTTCAAGTTGGATTTAGAAAATGCAGAGAAACCAGAGATCATATTGCCAATATCCTTTGGATCATCAAAAAAGCAAGAGAGTTCCAGAAAAACATCTGCTTTACGGATTATGCCAAAACCTTTAGACTGTGTGAATCACAACAAACTGTGGGAAATTCTTAAAGAGATGGGAATACCAGACCATCTTACCTGCCTCCTGAGAAATCTGTATGCAGATCAAGAATCAACAGTTAGAACTGGACATGGAACAGCAGACTGGTTTCAGATCGGGAAAGGAGTACATCAAGGCTGTATATTGTCACCCTGCTTATATAACTTGTATGCAGAGTACATCATGTGAAATGCCAGACTGAATGAAGCACTAGCTGGAATCAAGATTGCTGGGAGAAATATCAATAATATCAGAAATATCAATCTCAGATATGCAGATTAGCCTTGGTGATTCCCTGGTGGCCCCATGGATTTGGAGCTTTCACTGCTGGGGTTTGATCCCTGGTTGGGGAGCCAAGATCCTACAAGCCCATGGTGCAGCCAAACAAAATTTTTTTAATAAAATACAATTCAGCTTTAGCCAAAATCAGAAACCCAATCAGCTTCCATAAGATGACACCTTATGGAAGAAAGCAAAGAAGAACTAAAGAGCCTCTTGATGAAAGTGAAAGAGGATAGTGAAAAAGTTGGTTTAAAGCTCAACATTCAGAAAACAAAGATCATGGCATCTGGTCCCATCACTTCATGGCAAATAGATGGAGAAACAGTGGAAACAATGGCAGACTTTATTTGGGGGGGAGGGGCTCCAAAATCACTGCAGATGGCAGATGGTAACTGCAGCCATGAAATTAAAAGACATTTGCTTGTTGGAAGGAAAGCTATGATTAACCTAGACAGCATATTATAAAGCAGAGATGTTACTTTACCAACAAAGGTCCATCTAGTCAAAGCTATGGTTTTTCCAGTAGTCATGTATGGATGTGAGAGTTGGATTATAAAGAAAGCTGAGTCCTGAAGAAGGGATGCTTTTGAATTCTGGTGTTGGAGAAAACTCTGGAGAGTCTCTTGAACTGCAGTGAGAACCTACCAGTCTATCCTAAAGGAAATCAGTCCTGAATATTCATTGGAAGAACTGATGCTGAAGTTGAAACTCCAATACTTTGGCCACCTGATGGGAAGAACTGACTCACTAGAAAAGACCCTGATGCTAGGAAAGATTGAAGGTGGGAGGAGATGACAGAGGATGAGATAGTTGGATGGCATCACTGACTCAATGGACATGACTTTGAATAAACCCTGGGAGTTGGTGATTGACAATGAGGCCTGGCATGCTGCAGTCCACGGGGTCACAGAGTCGGACACGACTGAGTGGATGAACTGAATTGAACCCAGTGTCACAGGCTTTGATCCCAACCTTCTACAACCTGATTCTCCCTTGTGTCCCTGGCCCCAGCCCCAGGGCTCATGCTACAGACTGGAGGACAGAGTAGTGTGCCCATAAAAGACAGTTTGTGGACACAAACTGTCCATTTAGAGAGCTTCTTCAGGTCATAAGCACAAAGCCACCTCATGAGAAAACCAGCCATTTACCTCATGGTGTAGAAAAACACAGTCTTTTCCCAAGTCACAGAGGAAAGAGTATGCCAAGGCTCAGTGCATTTACAATAAACCAAAGAACAAACCGTTAAGAGGGAGTAGCTGGCATGTTACTACTCACAGGAGTAGTGATAGTTACGAACAGTTCCTGTGACCCAAGAAGAAACAACTAAACCAGGCAATTGAGTGAAAGCTGGTGCCACCACGAGGAGCTCTCAGGTTTTCAAATTAGTCTTGGTGATGCCTTGGTGGCCCCATGGATTTGGAGCTTTCACTGCTGGGGTTTGATCCCTGGTTGGGGAACCAAGATCCTACAAGCCCATGGTGCAGCCAAACAAAAAAAAAAAAGTTTTTTTTAATAAAATACAATTCAGCTTTCGCCAAAATCAGAAACCCAAGAAATGAGGAGAGGGGGCATTAAGAAAATTAGTTGACCCCTGGTTCCAAATGTAACCCCCAAGCACTGTTTTCTGAACATGTTCTGATTTATGGAGAAACACAGATGGTGAATCAGCTTATTCCAGGACTGCCCGTTATAGCCAGGGCACATGGCCTGAATTAAAGCTGATTTATATCTGCCCCCATAAACCCTGAAGTGTCACATCCAGTCCTGTTGCACTGATTTCAAGTTCACTGTTAGCAAGTTAAGCTCTAACATTGTTTCATCCATGGGACTTCCCTGGTAGTCCACCGGCTAAGACTGTTCCCAATGCAGGGGGCCTGGGTTCAATCCCTGCTTAGGGAACTAGATCCTGTCTGCTGCCAGCAAGAACTGCATTAAAGATGCTGCATGGCAAAGTGAAGACTGAAGCTCCCAAGTGCTGCAAATAAGATCCGGCGCAACAAATAAATATTTTTTAAAAATTTTGTCTAAAAAATAAAATCATTTCATCCATAATGTAGATTATTCCTGGGGAGACACTGTCCTCTAGCTCAGTAAGTATCCCCTGAGATTACATTGTGTCACAGCAGAGTTCAATGACTGATGTCCATTTATTTTCTAAAATGTCAAAGATGCCCCCCCAAAAGTACATATTCCATATTCATACTGTTTAGTAAGGCCAGAAAGTGGATACCATTATTTTTATTCATGAAAGATAGCTAAATCAAGAAAGTATTGGTGCTCAAAAGAAGTTCCAGTTCTGGAAGTTTCCTTAGGTGCAGCAGATACAGGCGTTCTGACTTCAGCTTGTGGCCTCACCCTGGTCACGGGCTGCCTCATCCACATCCTCTGGGGAGCACAGCATTTTGCCGGGGCCCTCTGCTCCTTCAGCCTCACGGCCTGTGGGATGACAGGCATTTTGTAGGACTTCTTACAACAGCCCAGTCCTGCTCCCCCGCCCACAGACTGTCCACCAGAGAACAGCAGAAAGATAGACAGTGAAGCTAGGGGTCAGGGTGGACAAAGCAGCAAAGAGGTCCTAGTATGTGGGTCAGGGACGAGGGAAGAATTAGGAAAGGAAGTGACACTGGCTGAGCACTTGTGTCAGGCCCCAGGCTATGAGCGTCACAAGAACCCTCTGAGAAAGATGATTGTGGGGCTATAACGGGTCTCATCATCTCCGTCTCACAGATGAGGCAACTGAGGTCCAAAAATGTAACTCTCCCAAGGCTATTCTGCTAATAAATAGCAGAGGCAGGATTCAGACCCAGGACTCTGTCTCCAGGGCCCAGAAAAAGTGCTGGGTACACGGAAAGCACACTCTGCCCCTGATGGCCGAGAGGCTGCAACACACACATCAGAAAAGGGGCAGAATGCTTGCACCCCAACCAGGCTACTTCCGGTCACCCCCACGGGAAAATGTGCACTTATCCCAGGTGGGATCTACGCCCAGAGCCTTCAGCTCATTATCACGGGAGGTCAGGCTCACACTCTCCCAGCTCTCCCCGAAGTGTTGCCCAGCCAGTTGCCTTTCCTCCTTCCCCAAGTCATACCTACTTGTTCCAGTCACTACCCCAAACGGATGGGGAGGTCCCCTGACCACACATGGTGGGCTCTCTGTGAGGACAGGTCCCTAGAGGCAAGCTGGTCTTCCCAGTACCACCCATACCAGAGTGGGAGTTCCTCCTTAAACTCGCTCTCACTCCCAGTTGTCCCTCAGCCAGCAGCAGGCCGCGCCAGGATTAACAAGGGCCAGCAGGGGTCAGCTCTCACCCTTCCTTTGCTTGCCTTCGGACCACTTATTCTTACTTGGCTGGATGTGGATCTTGAGAACATGGTGAACATAAACATTTAGGGAAGTACTTGGGTGAAAACCCCTAACATGCAGGCATACAGAGGTTATTACTGTTTCAGATCTGCATGCAGCCCTCTCCCAAGAAGGCCGCCCTCTCCCAAGAAGGCCACCGTCACATCCTTTGCTTTTCCCAGCATGTTCACTCCTGGCCCCTTCCGCCTCACCTCAGGCTCAAACAGATGTGCAACTCGGCAGGGGCAGCAGAGGCCTTGTTCTCCCACTCGTGGGGTGGGGCAGGTCACGTGCGCTCTGAGCCCTGTGGCTTTCTCACCGGGATTTGGATGGGGTACCTCCAAAAAAGCCCAGCACACTTCCCAAATGTGAGGGCTGAGGGATACGAGAGCCACAGCAGCTCCAGGCCGAGGGTACTTCTGTAAACTCTATTTCTCTGCAACCCCATCAAAGGCTTGGTGGGGCCTGCGGAGCTCAGAGGAAGTGACCCAGTGACTGGCCTCTGCCTTGGAAATTGACTTCTGGAAACTTAGTTACATTTTCCTGTGGCTTCAAGGGGAGAATGCAAAGTAACTTTGCAACAAGAGTTTGGCTTCAAAGTGAAATAGGCAGCAAAAAATGTAATGTGTTAAAAAGCAACACTGTTACTTTGAAAATAAAACAGCGGGACAGTTGCTAATGTTTCCTAAGAGGCCTGGTTTTCCTGAAAGTGGTTACCACATAGTTACTATCAGTAACCAACACCCCCACTCCCAAGCCCTCCCCCCACTACACACACACACACACACACACACACACACACACACACACACACACACACACACAATCCCCACTGGGGATTAAGGGGCCCGGTTTTCCTGAAGGTGGTTATCACATAGTTACTATCAGTAACCAACACCCCCACTCCCAAACCACACACACACACACACACCCTCACTGGGGATTAAATACAGACCAGATCTGCCTGGATGACTTACCCAGACGGGCAGATTCTGGAATCTGGTCTGAAAACCGAAAACTGGGGAAGAGCAGGGCCAGTTCCCGACGGGCGTCTTCTGAGTCCCAGCTTCCATGGACTGCATTAAAGGGCATTTCCGTGCCATACTGAGCCCGGAGACTAGCAGTATCCAAAAAGTACAAGAAAGAACGGTCTCGTTTGAAATGTTTTGATCTCTGGCAGCATGGCCCCCAGCTACCCATCAACAGGCAGCATTTCTGTGACGCAGCTTTCTCTGCTGGAAATGCCAGGAACAGCATCAAGGGTGAGGATAACCAGCAGTGTCCTGACCTTGTTTCATTTGTGCAGCAACCCTGTGAGGGAGACTAGGGAGACCGTCATGACCCCCAGTTTAAATATGCATGAGTCAGGACTTCCCTGGTGGTCCACTGGTAATGAACCTGCCTTGCAATGCAGGGGGTGTGGGTTTGACCCCTGATTTTGGAACTGAGATCCCACACACCATGGAGTAACTAAACCCATGTGCCACAGCTATTGAACCCTTTGTGCTCCGGAGCCTACTAAGACCTGATGCAGCCAGATAAATATTTTTAAAAGGGGGTAAATATGCATGAGTCATGGTGTGACCCCAGAAGCTGTCATTTTGTAGTCATTACTACTGGGGGCTAGGCAAGCACCCTGCTGAAGGCTTGATGCAAACTGGCATAGTTAATCCCTCAAGGTTCCCTAAAATAATACTAATACTGCTAAGATTTCCTTTATCTCAAACAGTGTTCCAAGTTCCCTCTTTCTCTCTCTTAATCTGAGGCAGGTCCTTTCCCATTGTAGTTCCCATTTTCCAGATGAGATTATTAAGACAGATGGATTAAAGCACAGATGACCCAAGACCACACAGTTAGCAAGAAGAAGAAGAGAGATTCTAACCACAACACTCTAACAGCCTCCCAAAATAGGTGCTCACAACCCCATTTTATAGATGAGAGAACTGAGGCTCAGAAAACCTAAGATCTGAACTCGGCTCTGGCTGCCTCAAACATGAATGTTCCCAGCTCCCTACAACTATAAAGTACAACTGCAGTTAGTCTCTTGCTAATGTCTTTTTTGTTGGCGGGGCCTCTCTCAGCTTCAAAGGCAAGACAGTGAATTTGGCATTCCGATTGTAGTTCCCATTTTCCAGATGAGATTATTAAGACAGATGGATTAAAGCACAGATGACCCAAGACCACACAGTTAGCAAGAAGAAGAAGAGAGATTCTAACCACAACACTCTAACAGCCTCCCAAAATAGGTGCTCACAACCCCATTTTATAGATGAGAGAACTGAGGCTCAGAAAACCTAAGATCTGAACTCGCCTCTGGCTGCCTCAAACATGAATGTTCCCAGCTCCCTACAACTATAAAGTACAACTGCAGTTAGTCTCTTGCTAATGTCTTTTTTGTTGGCGGGGCCTCTCTCAGCTTCAAAGGCAAGACAGTGAATTTGGCAGTGTTGATGTCAGGCTAAACATTCACATGGGGCCAGGGAGCCAACCAAGGCAGCCTAGCGCTGTGTGCAGAACAGGGTGTTCAGACTCTAGGGGACCTCAGGACACCTTGGGTAGGGAGTAGGCGATGAGAGGTCGGAGGGGGGCTGAGTCCACCCTGCTGATTCCTAGGCCTCCACTCAGAGTTTCTGACTTAGCAGGCCTGGGTATAGCCCTGGAATCTGTACTTCTTGGGTCAGGGTTTCAGATGGCTCTGGGACCACAAACCTCCTGCTACAGAGAGAACAGTGAGGACTGGACACAGCGACCTTCAGAAAGAGGAGAAGAGGCAGCAAGGAGGCATCCTCTGAAGGGCTGGGATGGAATCAGAGGGGAAGGACGTCAGGGTCTCCTCAAATACATAACAAAGAGCAGGAACTCCCCAGCATATAACAAAGAGGGAGCTTCGTGGCCATCAGAGTGCCTTCTTTGTTACCCACAATTCCGGGCTGAAGCCCTAGCAGGGCTCTCAGCTTCCTCGGATGCAGGTGTTGAGATGCATGAGAGGATCATTGCTGGTGACATTACCTGTCAGGCTGCTCCCTCCTTGCCACATGAGGGTCACAGGGCCCCATGAGGGTTCGCCAGGCATGACCACGTCCTCGGTGCCCTCAGTCCTGGTAAGGATCAGGAGGTGGCTTGGTCCACTGCACATGTGATGTACCAGTTGCTCAAATATGTCCTAGCACAGGAAGCGGAGGGAGTGAATCAGGCCAGGGGACCCAGGGGCCCATCCCACCACAGGATGGGAGAGGGTCCATGCGCTGCCTCACCACCAGCCAGCATGCCCTGGAAGATTCCAGGGAGAGGAAGTGGTACCCAAAGACACAGAGAACCCAGATATAAGTTAAAGGCAGGAAGATGAGGCTTTGAAATGACATGTTTGGGGTTGAGCATGAAATTGTAAGAAGTTGGATAGCATTTAGAAGACCACCACACACATGGAAACCAGGGGATACAGCTGAGACTTCTCCGCAGCATCTTGCAACCTTTCCCCCTTCTTCAAGTAGCAGCACTCAAGCTTCCTTGGGGGGGGGGGCAGCCCTTTCCCGTTTCACTCAGTCCTAGTCTGGCCGACAAGCACAATGCCCATCCACCCCTCCCCACACACCCTCCTCACCTGAGAGGTGGGGCCGGGCTAGGAGACCCTGTCTCCCAGGTGGGTGAGTCAGAGGCAGAAACAGATGAAAAGTGGTTGAATCTATCACCCAGCAGGAGCACCTGAAGTGACTCCCTGTGAGGTTCTGTTTCAGAAATCCATACCCCTGCTTTGCTTCTTCTTGTCCCCACACCTTCTTGTGCAACTCCTTCAGCCTTTTTCTTCATTTCTGGGAGTCACAGAGAATCCCCCAATAAATTCCTTATTTCATTACTTAAGTTAGAGTCAAACTCTAATCGTTGGGAGCATACCAAGCAACGTCTCCCTGGCGCAGCCTGTAATCATGCTGAGAGTAATTCCATGGCCCACTTGCTGTTCATAATCTTGTTCTTCATAATAGTCTGGGTTCTCCCAAACTAATATCAATTTACAAACATAATATTGGAGAAAGAGAAAGAAACGAAAGCATGTTGGATAAGTGGAAACGGAAAAACCGACCTCTCCAGCTCTGTGTCGGTAGAAAAGTCCCATTTCTGCTTCTGTCATGGTTCTCTCTTCATTCATTAAAATGTCAAACCCAGCTTCCTGGATCTGTAGGAGAGATACACACATATACAGGGTAAAGAGCCAGACATCCGGGAATGTGAAGTCCTGTGGGCCTTAGAAAGCATCAGTATGAACAAAGCTAGTGGAGGTGATGAAATTCCAGTTGAGCTATTTCAAATCCTAAAAGATGATTCTGTGAAAGTGCTGCACTCAGTATGCCAGCAAATTTGGAAAACTCAGCAGTGGCCACAGGACTGGAAAAGGTCAGTCCCAAAGAAAGGCAAGGCCAAAGAATGTTCAAACTACTGCACAATTGCATTCATCTCACACACTAGCAAAGTAATGCTCAAAATTCTCCAAGTCAGGCTTCAACAGTACATGAATCATGAACTTCCAGAAGTTCAAGCTGGATTTAGAAAAGGCAGAGGAACCAGAGATCAAATTGCCAACATCCATTGGATCACTGAAAAAGCAAGAGAGTTCCCAAAAAAACATCTACTTCTGCTTTACTGATTATGCCAAAACCTTTGAATCACAGTAAACTGTGGGAAATTCTTAAAGAGATAGGAATACCAGACCACCTTACCTGCCTCCTGAGAAATCTGTATGCAGGTCAAGAAGCAACAGTCAGAACTGGACATGAAACAACAGACTGGTTCCAAACCGGGAAAGGAGTACATCAAGGTTGTATATTGTCACCCTGCTTATTTAACTTATATGCAAAGTACTTCATGTGAAATGCCAGGCTGGATGAAGCACAAGATGTAATCAAGATTGCTGGGAGAAATATAAATAACTTCAGGTATGCAGATGACACCACCCTTATGGCAGAAAGTGAAGAAGAACTAAAGAACCTCTTGATGAAAGTGAAAGAGGAGCGTGAAGAAATTGGTTTAAAAATCAACATTCAGAAAACTAAGATCATGGCATCCGATCCCATCACTTCATGGCAAATAGATGAGGAAACAATGGAAACAGAGATGGACCTTATTGGGGGGGGCTCCAAAATCACTGCAGATGGTGACTGCAGCCATGAAATTAAGAGACACTTGCTCCTTGGAAGAAAAGCTATGATCAACCTAGACAGCATATTAAAAAGCAAAGACATTACTTTGCCAACAAAGGTCCATCTAGTCAAAGCTATTGTTTTCCCAGTAGTCATATGTGAGAGTTGGACTATAAAGAAAGCTGAGCACCAAAAAATTGATGCTTTTGAAGTGTGATGTTGGAAAAGACTCTTCAGATTCCCTTGGATTGCAAGGAGATCAAACCAGTCAATCCTAAAGAAAATCAGTCCTGAATATTCATTGAAAGGTCTGATCCTGAAGCTGAAACTCCAATACTTTGGCCACCTGATGTGAAGAACTGACTCATGTGAAAAGACCCTGATGGTAGGAGAGATTGAAGGCAGGAGGAGAAGGGGATGACAGAGAATGAGATGGCTGTATGGCATCACTGACTCAATGGACATGAGTTTGAGCAAGGTTTGGGAGTTGGTAATGGACAGGGAAGCCTGGCATGCTACAGTCCATGGGGTTGAAAAGAGTTGGACATGACTGAGCAACTGAACTGAACTGAAAGCAAGCATGAATTCACATTTCAATGTGTTGAAAGTAAAAGGTGATGAAAAAACATTAAAAGCAGTGGAGACCTTCATTCTCAACATATATGACCTGAGTCAATTTAAAAATTGTAATTTAGCACTTTCCTGGTGGTCCAGTGTTGAAGAAGTCCACCTGCCAATGCATGGATACGAGTTCGAGCCCTGGTCTGGGAGGATCCCACATTGCACAGGGCAACCAAACCCATGTACCACAAGTACTGAGCCTGTGCTCCACAAGAGAAGCCACCCCGGTGAGAAACCCAGGCACGGCAACAAAAAATAGCCCACACGTGCCGGTACTAGAGAAAAGCCCTCACACGGCAACAGAGACCCAGCACAGCCAAAAACAAATAAAGAAATATTGTGATTTCCTTCACTGGAATTTTAATTAAACTCCTTAGATGCCTCTTCCCCCTTAGGACACTGCTACACTATGCCCCAGCCCTGTTTTTCCAGCAGAAAAGACACAAGTACAGTCTGTAAGGGAAATGTTGTCTCTTTTGCTGCTGGGCTAGGTCTTTCCATCATGTCTGACTCTGTGCGACCCCATGAACCATACCCTGCCAGGCCCCTCTGTCCATGGGGATTCTCCAGGCAAGAATAATGGAATGGGCTGCCATACCCTCCCCCAGGGGATCTTCCCAACTCAGAAGTCTCCCGTTGTCTCTCTTACCTTCATGATAATCTCATCTGTCTTCCCATGGACCACTGCATCTGGTTTAATGATGGCCAAGGTGCAGGCCTTCTCTGATGACACTGCAACAAGCCAGGGATGGTGCTGTCGGACCCTGGACTCACAGAAGGCTCCCAGGATGCTCTCCACAGGGACATGCAGCTCCACACAGCCCCCGCCTCCCTCCCCCAGCCTCTTGGCTGAGCTTCTGCTGACCTGGACTCTAGTGAATGCAGGGGTGTAGCTCCAGACCCAACCCCAGCCTGGCTGCAAGGGACACAAACTGAAAGAGAGAGTGTGGGGAAGGAGGAGAGGATCGGAGGTGGAGAAGGAAATCAAATACGACTCAGAAGCAAAACCCAGAAACAACCAAGTCAGCCTGGAGAGGGGACAGAGCTGGAACAGAGGCGAGGCAGGCCAGGATACTCTTATCCCTTCCTGTGCCCCGCCGTGATTCTTGGTCTCTAACTGCAACCTACTGTGTTCTCCACTCAGTGCGTCTTTCTGACTTTCTAGCACGTGGTCAGTGGTGGTTGCCCCAGGCCCCAAGTCTGCTCAGGGCTGGCACGTTCTACCAGACTCCTCTGTCTCTGTCCCATTCTCCTGAGAATCGGCTGCTTTGTTGTTTGGAGCCCAGGTACCAGTCAGAGCTCACTGGCGAGGCTACTGGGTAGCTGTGTCCACAGGTCAAGCAGCAGTGGTGATGAGGGAGATGTTGCATGGCCGCCGTCCACTGCTCAGGCCCACAGACACCTCGGGGGAACCCACATCTGTGCACAAACCCATCCCTGTCCGATTCCCGTTTGTGTGGACTTGGTCTTGGTGAGCTCTGCACACTGTCCACAGACTATATCCCCCATGGCCTATTTTCTCTTTTCAACTTTCACATCAGTTGTGTTGACTCTGAAAATCTAAAAAATGTGGGCTGAAAAAGTGTTGATCATGTTAAGCAGCCAATCAGTTCATCCTTCCATGAGAACTATTTCTAACATCCTATGAATCCTTGGACTTTAAATCCCCTTATAAATTAACCAATGAAAGAGACTGCACAGAGGTATAAGGTGAGAAGAGAAGAGGCCAGAGCAGGAGCCCAAGAACTCCAGTCTGAAGAGAGAGCAAAAGAAAAGAAGCTGAGGAAGGGGAGGCTGTGGACAGGCCAGAGAAAATGAGAAGGAAATGAGAAAGGTTGAGATGTCTCAGATATCAGACAAGAAGGGGGGTATTTTTGCTTTTGTGGGTTTTTTTATGGGGACCATTTTTAAAGTCTTTGTTGAATTTGTTACAATATTGCTTCTGTTTTGGTTTTGGGGCCACAAGGAATGTGGGATCTTAGGGCTTCCCAGGTGACACGTGTCTCCTGCCAGCACAGGAGACATAAGAGATGCAGGTTCAACCCCTGGGTTCAGAAGATTCCCTGAAGGAAGCAACCCTCTCCACTATTCTTGCCTGAAGAGTCTCCTGGACAGAGGAGCCTGGCAAGCTACAGTCCATAAGGTCACAACGATTTGGACATAACTGAAGTGACTTAGCACATGTGACGTCTTAGTTCCCCAACCAGGGATTGAACCCATCCCACTTGCACTGGGAAGTGAAATCTTAACCACTGGACCACCGGGGAAGTCTCAAGAAGAGGGTTTTTAGTAGAAGATGCTGTGGACGGCAGCCAAGCCTGCAGCAGGACACCATAGGCTCTGACTGGTGACTGCCTGCGGGATTTGGCCCCAAGAAGGTCACTGGAGCCCTGGGAGCAGCAGATGGGCAGCGACAGAGGAGAGGGCAGCCCAAGGAGTGTGGACCAGGAAGCTGAGCTGGGAGAGTGGAAGGCTAAGGCCAAGGGCAGGCGTCATGTAGTTTCCTAAGTGGAGAGACTGGATTTAGGAGAAAATAATGGGGAAGAAAAGAAGAGATAATCCATAAATGAGACAACGAGTATTTCCTGCCAAAGCCAAATCACTGACTTCTCTTTCACACTGGAAGTTTCTTGCTCTCCTAAACTGCACCACATCCCTTACTAGAATCCATCTCAGACAGTCCTCGTCATCCACACACAAGTAGTTTTTCTCCTTCAGGCAGTAATCAGAACTTCCTCCTCTCTTCTGTTTGGCTCCTGAGCCACACCCTGGTTTCCTCTGGTGTCCCAGGGACCATCAGGGGCCACCTTGCCAGCAACAACTTCTCTACCTTTTAGCTTCTCTTCCCACTGTCAGGTCAAGATGTTCACATATTAAAGCCTCAGGAAGAACAGTGATGCTCAGGAGTGTAAAATCCATGAGTTGATAACTTGGGGACTAAGAGGAAGAGGGTACAGGGCTGTGGGGAGGGAAGGGGTTCAGTATAGCTGACTTTCACACACTTTAGAAAAATGGTTAAAGAAACTCAAGTTCTTAACTCAAATAAGGACTAAGGAAATCCCAGCACCGCATTACTTTACCTTATTAGTGTCATTCCCCTCCAGTTTATAAAGAAAGCCTTTCCTGATGCTCAGTAATTGTCATGAAAGTCACACTTGTTATCGTTGAACATGATCAGAAAGACACTCAAGATGCAGTTAAAGCACAGGAGGGAGATTAACACAGTATGTTTGAAGTCAGGTGATTGGAGATGAAATGTTTTATGGTTTATTTTCCCAGAGTTCAGATTATTCAATAAACTTACTACTCATATATTTTCTAAAACACACATCAAGTCCGAATCTGCACTGCCTTTTGCTTGCTTGTTGGCTCTGTACTCACCCAGGTCCTCATCATCACCATCATTCTTTTCATGAGAAAAACATTCATCTTCATCAGAAAGAGCTTCATCTTTAATCTAGTACAAATTGGTCATGGACAGAAAGTAGATAGCTGATTAAAATTCCACAAAGACCTTCAACAACCAACAGAAGCCAAGAAAGTAAAGGTTTCAAATGCAGAGCAAAAGAATAGGGTCAAGATTATCAGCCTTGGAAACTTTTCAAGGTCCGTTGAGTAACTGGATGGTGGTGGAGTGTGAGAGCAATTAAATCCATGCTGATCTTAAGGTTTAGAGTCTGCCTGTTTCCATGAGCATCGAGTAGAAACTAAGGAAGAAGAAAGATGAAATAGAGAGTTGACAAGCAGACAAAGAATTGAAATGCAAACAGATAGAAAGCAACTGGTTACACACTGTGTGGGGAAGTAGTAAAGACAGATCATTTATCTGTGGAGGAGGCACAAGTATTTTCTTTATTGGGGAAAATTTGCCAGTTTTCTGGGGGAAATGTATGATTTGATTCCAATCCATTCTATGACAAGAGGGCTTTGCTCTTTGGAATTGAGTGTGAAAACTTGAACACTGGACATTGCACAACGTTAAGGCTCCTGTGGCAGCCGCTCAGAGCACCAGGAAATACTTCTTTCTAACTAAGGGGTGTCAGTTTTCAAAGGCTGCCGATTCTTTATGAAAAACTCACAGTTCATGTTATCCTGAAAATATTGTACCTAAATCACAAGGAGTAAGCGTCTTTTAATTTCATGGCTGCAGTCACCATCTGCAGTGATTTTGGAGCCCCCCCGAAAAAAGTCTAACACTGTTTCCCCATCTATTTCCCATGAAGTGATGGGACAGAATGCCATGATCTTTGTTTTCTGAATGTTGAGCTTTAAGTCAACTTTTTCACTTTCCTCTTTCACTTTCATCAAGAGGCTCCTTAGTTCCTCTTCACTTTCTGCCATAAGGGTGGTGTCATCTCCATATCTAAGGTTATTGATATTTCTCCCGGCAATCTTGATTCCAGCTTGTGTTTTTTCCAGTCCAGCGTTTCAACCCTGGGATTTCTTTGGAAGGAATGATGCTAAAGCTGAAACTTCAGTACTTTGGCCACCTCATGAAAAGAGTTGACTCATTGGAAAAGACTCTGATGCTGGGAGGGATTGGGGGCAGGAGGAGAAGGGGACGACCGAGGATGAGATGTCTGGATGACATCACGGACTCGATGGATGTGAATCTGAGTGAACTCCGAGAGATGGTGATGAACAGGGAGGCCTGGCGTGCTGCAATTCATGGGGTCGATTGGGGACTAAGAGGAAGAGGGTACAGGGCTGTGGGGAGGGAAGGGGTTCAGTATAGCTGACTTTCACACACTTTAGAAAAATGGTTAAAGAAACTCAAGTTCTTAACTCAAATAAGGACTAAGGAAATCCCAGCACCGCATTACTTTACCTTATTAGTGTCATTCCCCTCCAGTTTATAAAGAAAGCCTTTCCTGATGCTCAGTAATTGTCATGAAAGTCACACTTGTTATCGTTGAACATGATCAGAAAGACACTCAAGATGCAGTTAAAGCACAGGAGGGAGATTAACACAGTACGTTTGAAGTCAGGTGATTGGAGATGAAATGTTTTATGGTTTATTTTCCCAGAGTTCAGATTATTCAATAAACTTACTACTCATATATTTTCTAAAACACACATCAAGTCCGAATCTGCACTGCCTTTTGCTTGCTTGTTGGCTCTGTACTCACCCAGGTCCTCATCATCACCATCATTCTTTTCATGAGAAAAACATTCATCTTCATCAGAAAGAGCTTCATCTTTAATCTAGTACAAATTGGTCATGGACAGAAAGTAGATAGCTGATTAAAATTCCACAAAGACCTTCAACAACCAACAGAAGCCAAGAAAGTAAAGGTTTCAAATGCAGAGCAAAAGAATAGGGTCAAGATTATCAGCCTTGGAAACTTTTCAAGGTCCGTTTGAGTAACTGGATGGTGGTGGAGTGTGAGAGCAATTAAATCCATGCTGATCTTAAGGTTTAGAGTCTGCCTGTTTCCATGAGCATCGAGTAGAAACTAAGGAAGAAGAAAGATGAAATAGAGAGTTGACAAGCAGACAAAGAATTGAAATGCAAACAGATAGAAAGCAACTGGTTACACACTGTGTGGGGAAGTAGTAAAGACAGATCATTTATCTGTGGAGGAGGCACAAGTATTTTCTTTATTGGGGAAAATTTGCCAGTTTTCTGGGGGAAATGTATGATTTGATTCCAATCCATTCTATGACAAGAGGGCTTTGCTCTTTGGAATTGAGTGTGAAAACTTGAACACTGGACATTGCACAACGTTAAGGCTCCTGTGGCAGCCGCTCAGAGCACCAGGAAATACTTCTTTCTAACTAAGGGGTGTCAGTTTTCAAAGGCTGCCGATTCTTTATGAAAAACTCACAGTTCATGTTATCCTGAAAATATTGTACCTAAATCACAAGGAGTAAGCGTCTTTTAATTTCATGGCTGCAGTCACCATCTGCAGTGATTTTGGAGCCCCCCCGAAAAAAGTCTGACACTGTTTCCCCATCTATTTCCCATGAAGTGATGGGACAGAATGCCATGATCTTTGTTTTCTGAATGTTGAGCTTTAAGTCAACTTTTTCACTTTCCTCTTTCACTTTCATCAAGAGGCTCCTTAGTTCCTCTTCACTTTCTGCCATAAGGGTGGTGTCATCTCCATATCTAAGGTTATTGATATTTCTCCCGGCAATCTTGATTCCAGCTTGTGTTTTTTCCAGTCCAGCGTTTCAACCCTGGGATTTCTTTGGAAGGAATGATGCTAAAGCTGAAACTTCAGTACTTTGGCCACCTCATGAAAAGAGTTGACTCATTGGAAAAGACTCTGATGCTGGGAGGGATTGGGGGCAGGAGGAGAAGGGGACGACCGAGGATGAGATGTCTGGATGACATCACGGACTCGATGGATGTGAATCTGAGTGAACTCCGAGAGATGGTGATGAACAGGGAGGCCTGGCGTGCTGCAATTCATGGGGTCGCAAAGAGTCGGACACGACTGAGCGACTGAACTGAACTGAACTGAAATCACAACTAGTGCTTACTGATCCTATTTCTCAAAGTAACGACCCCTTTCTAGTTAAAGAAATGAACCCCCTGGGGTCACAAATAAAACTCAGGAATGAGAGGGAAGGGCAGGTCACCAGGAGAGATGTTCCCCTGAGGCTGACTCCTCCAACTCACTCCTGGATCCATAACTTCATTTTCATTTCTGAATTTGCTGTCAGAGTTACAGAAGCCCCTGTTGGGAGATGAAGCGGGGATGAGCGAGAAATAGATGAGACACTAAAGTGTTCTGGATGAAGAGGATGACTTCTTCAAAGACTTCCGAGTGGGCCTTGCACCTCCCCTGAGCAGGTGGGCATTTACTGCAGCTTTGCAGGGATAAGGAGGACACTGGTGGGGCAGAGGAGGGACCTGCCCACTTACCACCCTCCGTCTCTGCCTTCAGCCAGCACCCTCTTTTCTGCCTCCAGCTGCTCGCGGATGGTTTTCTCCAGCAGTGGGGCATTCGCTCCTCTCACCACTGCCACCAGCTCTCCTCCCTGGAACACAGCACAGAAGTCCTGCTCAGATCACACGACAGCAACCTCTTTCAAGAGCTAGCGAGTGTCCAAGGGCTTTGGGAGTATGCCCAAGGTCAAGGTCCATGGACCCCACACCCACAGCCTCCAGTCACTTCTCTGCCCCCTACCCCATGCTTCCCTTCCTTCAAAACTTCCTGCAGGGCAGCAGGGAGTTAGGTGGGGGAGGACCAGTGCCATAGGTTGTGAGTCACTAAGTGTGGCCTCTCTGTGACTCCTTCATCCAACAAGTATCAGCTGAGCACTTACTATGCCAACACCAAGACAGAGGCACAGAACATAAACCCGAAACATGGAAAGGCAGACACCACCCTCAGTGAGCTGGGTGTGGAGTGGGGAGGGAGATGGTGTGTCAGAGAAACAACTACAACAGGGTAAGGCCATTGCATTAACAGGGGTGCTTGGGATTTGGGGCAAGAGTCAGATCCCTACTCCATCTGGGGTGATCAGGGAGAACCTCACAGTGGAGGTGCTGTTTGTAGGGAACTGGAGCTTCCCGTCTTTGATTCTTCAGAAGTCTCCGTGCCCGTCACTCACAGACCATCACATACACTGGGTCCTCCTTCTGTGTCCATCCCACCCTCAGGGGACTACCACTGCGTGACGATGGTGACAAGCTGCCACATGTCCCCACATGGCCAGTATAACTGATGCTTTAATCTGCATGCTGCAAGCTCAGGCAAGCAAACCACAGCGGTAATGACGCCTGTTCTACCGCTGAGCTCTGATGCCACGTGGCTGGGGGCATGTCCGTCTCAGCATCTCCCGCTCCCCCTCCCTGCGACCAGGTTCCATCGAATAACTTCAGTCTGCCTCCTGAAGGCCGAAGCTCAAATGATGTTTCACCAGAAGCTTCCAGCTTGTGAGACTTGCTGCAAGGGCAGGAGCCCAAAGGTTTCCAAGCTAAACAACCCCGGCCCTGGTGAGCAGACCCCAGTTTCCCTGACTGTGTGACAGAGCATTGCACTGAGTCAGGAGGAGAACATCAACCCGTTGTCTTCAGGGCCTGGCAGGTGACCTAAAGCCAGGAGCCAGATGTGAGATGGCAGGCCCGCGGTGGCCGGGAGCCCCACGTAGATGTCACGGCTGAAGGCAGCCGGGCAGTTTTGCAAATGCTAAACCACTGGTTGTCATCCATCGACCTTCTCATTTCCAACATTATGTCGGCATATCTTCACATTTAATGATGAAGCAAAGGTAAATACAGGAGCGTTCATGTGTGGAGCATTCGTGTTCCCTCTGAGGAGCACAGTGGGACTCGCCAAACCCTGTGCTGGGAGTGAGACTTGGGTCAAGAGTGCTCACAGGAGGAAGGCACACAGGCGTCCGAGGGGATCATCCTCTCTCCGGAGTCCACCCTCAGGAGGCCTGCAGCCCAGAGTGGCTCCTCAGGGTTCTGCCCGCGAGTAGTGCCGTGATTGAGGGCATTGGTTCTCGGCCAAACAATAAAGTCAGGAGAAGCCAGCACCTCTTGCTCGGAATAGTGTGGGCTCTTGGTGAGAGGCGTCCTTCTGAACCCTCAGGGGTGCAGCCGTGGGACCATCCCCGACTGAAAAGATACTCACGGCATAAAACAGAAAGGTCGGCTCACACCTCCCTCGGTATCTTTCGAGCACATCAAGACAGTCTGCCTCTGCCTAAAGGAGATAGACGGTCAGCAGGGTGATGGGAGAGCCACGTGGGACACACATCTCACACACTCATCTCACACACACACAGCCTTCATCCCCCGCATCACATACCACATACACACACACAGACACCACAAACACACATACCCCCCATCCCACACAGCACACACACACCACACACCTTCACACACCACACACACACCTCATCACCATACCACATACACACACCCCACACTCACCACACAAAGACATCACATACACACACACTTACCACACACAGACATCACATACACATATACCCCTCTTCCCACACAACACACACATACACCACACTCTCAGATATCACACACATACACACACACACACACACACACACACACCTCATCGCCATACTACATACACACACACACACCACACTCAACACACACAGACATCACACACACACACACATACCCCTTATCCCCATACCACATACACACACACACACCTATACCTCATCCTCACACTACATACCACATACACACACAGCATACTCACCACACACAGATATCACATACACACATACTCCTCAACCCACAAAACACACACACATACCACATCCCCCCTACATATGACACACACACACTTCATCTCCATCCCACACACACACACTACACCACACCCCACCCCCAATACTGCATATCATATACCACCTACACACACAGCACATACATACATTATACATAACACATACACCACACCACACAACATGCACTACATACACACACCACACACATGTACACACATACATTATACACCCCCACACACCATACCACACACACACATTACACACCACACCGCACACAGTACACATAACACACATATCACATCACACACACATTACACATAAGTCACATACTATACTACACACATAGATTACACATAACACACATCATATACACATATCACACACACCACATCACACATATACATTACAATAAAACACAGTACATACATATATGTTACATATAACACATCACACACATCCATTACACATCTCACTCACTCACACACACACACACATGAGTGAGGCCCTCTCCAGGTGGAGCACTGGCTTTTCTCTCTCATGCTGCTCCTTCTAATGTCTTTTCATCTGAACCTTAACAAGTGTCCTGTCAACATATGGGTAAAAAGTGTTGCCAGTGTAGTTTTTGAGGAATAGAATAAGGAGGAAATGACAGCTTCTCCTGCTCCAGATCAAGGGAGCTCCTCCGCTACCATCCCACGTCGTTCCTAGTGGCTGGGACACAGGAGGGTCCTTGAGCTCTGCCTCCAGTTTGGATAAAGCCCACCATTCAGGCCCCTCCTGTGCTCCTCCACCGAAGCCTTACCACAGGCTCCCCAGAGAAGGGCAAGCCTCGGAAGCCCAGCTTCTCCAGAGTTATTGTGAGGGAGCGTCGCTCCTGTGTTTACTGGCTGGACCTCACCCCTTGCAGCTCATCTCGTGTCTCCTACGCATGTCTCCAGAAGTGATTCTCATCTCTATCCAATAACCCAAGGAAACTTTTGCTGAAAGTCCCCTTTAAGGAGCAAGGATAGAGATCTTAAACCCTGTGCTCTGGAAGTGAGACTCCAGGCTTCGCAGTGTCCAGGAGACAAGAAGGAGGAGCAGTGGCCTCAGAGTGGCCAAGCAGTCCCTGCTCCAGTGCCAGGGGTGGTCAAGCCCACCGGCCTGAGGGAGGCAGGAAGGCAGGAAACCTCCTTCTCCGAGAAACGGGCATCAGCAGAAACTCCACAACGAACACTCTCCATGATCTGCAAAAGGCCAGGCTTCCTGTTCCTGTTTTTCAATGTTTAAGGTTTTTTTGCAACCGTTGTTCGACATTCTGCTGAGAGAGGATCTTACTGATGCAAAATGCAGAAGATCCGGGCCGACCTCCACCCTCATCTTCTGGAAGAGGCTCACCACGGGCTTGCAGGGGCCACACCAGCCTTGGTAGACATCAACAACTGTGGGGAACCAAGAAACCGGAGTGCCCAGCCACGTCAGGCAAAACTGATACCAGCACATTCCCACCCACTCCGATGGCCATCTTTATTTGCTGTGGTGGTTTAGTGGTTTAGTCGTTAAGTCATGTCCAACTCTTGTCAGTCAACTCATGGACTGTAGCCCTTCAGGCTCCTCTGTCTATGGGACAAGGCAAGAATAATGGGGTAGGTTGCCATTTCCTTCTCCAGGGTATATTCCCAACCTAGGAAATGGCAACCCACTCCAGTGTTCTTGCCTGGAGAATCCCAGGGACGGGGGAGCCTGGTGGGCTGCAGTCTATGGGGTCACACAGAGTCGGACACGACTGAAGTGACTTAGCAGCAGCAGCAGGGATTGAACACAGGTCTCTTACATTGCGGACAGATTCTTTACCAACTGAGCTACAAGGGAAGCCCCATTTGCTGGTTAAGAGGATGTATTCTCCCAGCAGAGCAGGAGCGAGAGTGGAAACACAGCGTTCCGTTATGAACTCAGTGTTCCAAATTCTAAACTCAGTGGAGTGAGTAGAGTGAAAATCACTTACTTAGCATGCATCCCTTACCACAAGGAATTTTCAGGCCTAGCACAGAGAGGCCCTCTGTAACTATTTGAATTGGACTGAAGTATCCCTTCTGAGAGGAATAGTAGGTAACCTGTCAGCATACAATCAACTCTTAGCTAATAAACACAGCATTACCCTTTCCTCCTGACAAGTTAAAAGCCACTTGCTTTGGGTAAAGGGGGATTTTACCTACTCTATCAAGTCAACATTGTTCTCCCAGAGAGTGAACCTAAGAGAGACCTAGGTGGAAACTGGGGTGCCTGTTTCTGCCTTGGTCCTGGTCTCTGGAGTGTGGCAGGAACTGGATATGAGGAACCTGCTTGTCTGACGGCACTAGACCTCGAGGCCTGCGAGAAGGTAAGCAACAAAGCCAACACGTGTACAGTGGCACACACAGGACCCACCCAGCCCGGTCAGACACCGTGAGTAAGTGGTAGATGGTGACGTCCTGATGTTTACATTTTAGAGAAAGGAGGTCTTCATGAAGACCTCAGCAGTCCGAGTTCATGCCTGAACCACACAGCAGTGCATTTCTGTTCAGCAGCAGGAGTGCATGGTCATGGGGAGGGAGTGTGGACACTGCTTATAAACTCTCAGCTCTGCCAGTTTTAATAGCATGCAATTTGTGATTTTACTTTTTGAAGGTTCACATTTCAATTTTTCACATCATATGAGAACATTTATTAATAAAACATGGTATAGATTATCTTTTTTCCCTTTTTTGGCCGTGCCATATGGTTTCAGTTCAGTTCAGTCGCTCAGTCGTGTCTGACTCTGAGACCCCATGAATCACAGCACGCCAGGCCTCCCTGTCCATCACCAACTGCCGGAGTTCACTCAGATTCATGTCCATCGAGTCAATGATGCCATCCAGCCATCTCATCCTCTGTGGTCCCCTTCTCCTCCTGCCCCCAATCCTTCCCAGCATCAAAGTCTTTTCCAGTGAGTCAACTCTTCACATGAGGTGGCCAAAGTACTGGAGTTTCAGCTTTAGCATCATTCCTTCTAAAGAAATTCCAGGGCTGATCTCCCTCAGAATGGACTGGTATGGCTTATGGGATCTTAATTCCCTGACCGGAGGTTGAACCCAGGTCCTTGGCAGTGAAGGCACTGAGTTCTAGCCACTGGACTGCCAAGGAATTCCCTAAATTATCATGACTGAAGTTAGCACAGACTCTGGTAGCACTAACACGGTACCGTAGGAGTTGGGTAGAGGTTACACAGTGGAGGGGTGACTTGCATTGGACACTGTGGAAATGCCAGACTTGGATGGGCAGAGAGGGAGCCCATGATGGGAAGCATAGTAGGGGTGTACAGGGGCCACTGGGGTTGGGCTGTGGGAAGTGGTGAAAGAGACCACTGGACAAGCAAGGAATGTGGGTTTGAGGAGCTCCATCCTGATTTACTAGGCAATGAGGACTCACAGTAAGTTTTTAGAAAGGAGAGCTAATAGTTACTAAGCCATCTGCACTTGGCTTTTCTCTCAAAAAAATCCAGCGACATAGGTATTTTTATCCTACCATAGAAATAGAAATGAGATAACCAACCCAAAGTAAAACAAAATAAAAATTCTCAAGGAATAGAACCAGGTTTTGGACTGAGGTTTCTCTGATGCCATAGTTCATGCCTTTTCAATGACTCTAGGAATGAAGATGCACAAATTCAAGAGTATGAGTCAGTTCAGCCAACCTATACAGTTTTGCAGAGATAGAATCAGACTGGGTTTGGGAGGGATCAGGAAGCCAGACACAGGGAAGGCAGTGTCAAGGGAGGGATGGAAGGAATGGAAGAATCCCGGAGACTTTGAAAAGGAAGTGGAAAGACTGGTGGGTGACAGTCCTGCGGGTGTGAGGAAGACCCACCATTGAGCCCAGCAGAGAAAAAGAACCGAGTGAAGGCAGGGAAAGAGTGTTTGGGGAGGGAGGAAAGTACACTAGATTCCAGACATGCTCATTTCCAGTAGCAACCAAAGAGTCTAAGCCAAATGGTCCCAAAGGCAGTTAGACGTCAGCAGGGACAAGAAAGAGGGATTTGGTCCTTAGCATCCAGGTGGAAGATGAAGCTCTGGGCTTCCTTAAGGACAACAACTTCACAGTTGAGCAATTTCAGTCGACCCTAGTAATGGGCGAGAAAGGCATTTGGGTCATACTGGGGAAAAGTTCTGGAAGACTCAGACAACCCTGTATCCAAGTCCACCAAGGAGAACAGGTTCAAGTTCTGGCAGGTAAAAAACAAAAACAAAAACAAAAAACTAAGACACAGTTAGCTACCAATCGCTATGCAGGATTTCCATTGATAGCTCAGCCCAGTCTTTTGTACCAACTTCCCATCTCCTCTCGCACTCCCTGGCTCTCCGAGGAGTGGTGGGGACAAAGGCACACTTGCCATGGTTAAGGGGGAAAAGGGACTGGGGCCTGGGGAGACACTATATGAAGAGATCAAATGGCAGGAAGCAGAGAAGGAAAGGAAGAAACGGCAGAGAAATGAAACGGGAGGGGTGTTTGTGCAAACCTGAATAGACTTCTGCATGTCTGAAGGCAGATGGAAGTGAGCCAACCAGAGTTCCAAGATGGTGCTTGACTTTGGGCACAAATCTCTCCTGGCTCTAGAAAGATTCATGTCTTCCTGAGACTGTCTGATGAACGAGCCCCTGCTGCCTTCAGTCCACACAGTTCCCTCATGCCATGCTTAGTGCTGGGCTCAACGATTCCACACTCCACAGATGGCAGCTGTGATCACATAGGGTGCCTGGAACATGGCAAATCCTTAAAACACGAAGAGTTTGTGGTTTTCTTCTTATGAGTAGTAAGAAATTCACTTTCTTATGAGTTTGTTATTATAGATATAGAAGTTTTATCCAGGAGCCGTGTTCTGATTGCACAGACAAACAGAATGGACAAAATAGTTAAGAACTGGCGCATCAACAAAGCTTTGTAGCCCCTCAAGTAATAAGAGAGTGGCCAGACTCACACCCATCCTGGATCAATGCAACCGCATTTATTGAGTACCCACTCAGCCCAGGCCTGGACATGTGTGCTCCAGAGAAAGATGAAAAGACATTGGCCCTGTGTCTAGAGGCTGGGTGCAGGCATGGAATGCCCAGCCACACAGGGGCCACACAAGGCTGGCTGTTCGATGGAAGGTTGAGACAGAGTCTACCCCAGATGCCCTAGAGACATCAGGTGGAAGTGACCACACAAAGGTTCAGGAAAGATTTCATTCAAGGAGGCTGCTTTAGAGCTGCCTGAGAAGGAGAAAGATTTCTACAGTCTGTTGGGGGACCATGATACTCCAGGTAGTAGGAACAACACCAATATGAGTGAGAAGGTGAGGAAACTAGTGGTATGTGCTGGAAACAGGCTGGAGGCCAGGACACACCCCAGAGTACAGTGGGTGACAGGGCTGCAGAGACATGAGTCTTGAGAGAGGGCTGGGAGAGGGGGTTTGAGTGCTAAAGTCATGGTGTGGGGGGCATCGAAGGAGAGAGATGAGAGCAGATACAAGTTAACAGAGCAGGTGCACTGATAGGGAAAACTGACCAGACACAAAAATAGAGCCCTTCCAGAAGAAAAGAAGTGGAGAAAGAGAGTGGGGAGCAGCTGTGATGGGCATCCTCTAAGATGCCATCAGTGGGCCCTGTCTCCCAGGATTCACACCTTTGTGTGGGCCTCTGCCCTTGAGTGCAGGCTCGACCCAGAGCTTCTAAAAAACAAACGGGGCAAACGAGATGGGTTGTTACTTTTGAGATCAGGTTACACGAAGACTGTGACTTTCACCTCTCTTGTGTACTTGCTCGCTCTCTCTTTTCCTGTCTCCCGAACCCTGCTTTGGGTGGAGGGGCTGAGGGGAAGAAGCTACCGTGTTGTGAGTAGCCTTATGGAGAAATTGATGGCAAGAAATGGATGTCTCTGGCCAACAGCCAGTAAGGACCTATATCCTGCCCATGGTTACAGGAATGGACTTGGAAATGACTTTTGAAGATCTGCCAAAGCCACATTACCAAATTTGGAAGTAAGTTAAACTCTAAGTTGAGTCTTGACATTCTTGGTCTGACTCCTTAGCTGCAGCCTGGTGAGAGACCCCAAGCCAAAGGCACACACCTAAGCAACCCCTGGATTCTGGGTCCACAGAAACTCTGGGATAATAAATGTTGAGTGCTATAGGCTGCTAAGCTTTAGGGTAAATTGTTACTTAACGATAGATACTGATACAAGGAGGGTAGGGGACCAGGAGGCTGTGCTGTTTCCTAGTGACTGTGCAGTCCCTGGTTCCACTCTCTTGGGCTACCTGGCTCTTAGTTCAGCCCTCGAGTTCCAAGAGATCCCCTATTCCTTTCAATACCTTCCCCTTTTGTGCCTCAAGTAATTTTAACACCAAATATGCCCTGAGCATGACAATCAGCTCTAAAACAAGAGAACCCTGCTATTCGGCAGTACTGACTAGTTTCCTGAAATGGACTAACAGATGTTGAAACCAGGTATGTACATACACACAAAAGAATTACCTTCTTCTTTATTTATGAAACTTAAGGTTATAGGGAAATGATACTCTTTGCAGGTTTTCCCTCCATGGTTCAATATGCCATTTAGGAATTCTGAAAAGAATGAGTCTAAAAACTCATCTTAAATTACCAGTTAGTCCTTTGGAGCTGAGCATTTCCTCCCAAAGTTCCTGGGTGCTGACGTTGACCTAGCATCAGAGAGGAACAGACGCTGTATTACTGCGGGTGCCCATGGGGAGGCAATTTGGTGCGTTTGCTCTAGGTTATCTACTAATATCTATCAGTCAGGTCTCTCTCTTCTCTCTCCGTCTCTTCCTCAATGAAATACTGACAAATACGCTCAAGCTGCCCTCTTTGCCCAGTCTTCTTTTCTCCTCTCTCTCCGCCTGCCTCCAACCCCAAGAATAACCACTATCCTAAGAAAAATCTCATTTTAGAAATTTTTGGGACTTCCTTGGTGGTCCAATAGTTAAGAATTTGCCTTCCACTGCAGGAGACATGGCTTTGATCCCTGGTCAGGAAACTAAGATCCCACATGCTTCAGAGCAATTAAGCCCAGGCATCACAACTAAAGAAGCCCATGAGAGGCAACCGCTGAGACGGTGCACTCTAGAGGCCATGTTCTGTAGCTGGAGAAGCCTCCCATGGGCAGCAACTAGAGAAAAGCCTGCAAGCCACAACGAAGACCTAGCACAGCCAAAAATTTAAAAAAAAATGTATAATTAAAAAATCATTTTTACTTGTTACTTTGCCAAAACTATATATAAAATTGTTTTGTGTACATAAACAGTATCATATTGAAGATCTCCTTTTGCAATTTGTGTTTTTACTCAACCTTAAATGTTGACATTTATCTGAATTTATGTACAGGGAGGTACTCATTTGTTTCTGCTTTTTTGTCTCTTTATACATTGTATGGAGGTATAAATTATACATAATGAGACATACAGAACTTAACTGTTACACATGAGTGAGTTTTAACAAATGCATGTATCCAGGTAGCCACACTTCTATCACAATACACAACATTCCATCTCCCCAGAAAGTTTCCTCTGGTCTCCTCCACTCATTCCCTACTCCTCTCCCCAGGTAAACATTAACCTGCTTTCTGTCATAACAAATGAATGTTACTGATTCTAAAACTTCATATAAATGAAATAGTACAGCATGTCTTGTTTTGTGCTGGTCTCTTTTGCTCAGAGGATTTGGGGCATTCATCTATGTAATTGTATCTCAGTAGTTTGTTCGCTTTTATTCCTGAGCACATTCCATTGTATGACAACATCACTTTCTGCTTGAAGCATGATTTGGGGCTCTTTATGAATAAAGACTAGGAACATTTTTGTTAAATCTTTCGCATTCACCCTTTCATTTGTCTTCAGTAAGTAAATACCTAGGAGTTATATTGCTGGGACATTGGGTCAACTAAAGAACCCTAAATAGTCTCATCTAGGGAGAGGACAGGGTTTCTGGTTGGCAGACCCTAGAACACCATTTTCAAGGAGTTGACGGGGTAGAGAAGCAATGCTTACACAGAGGCCTCAGTGCATAGCGACCCCCCCACCCCCACCCCCTGCCTCAGCAAAAGGGAGCACTTCCTTTGAGTACCACAATGAACTCAGAGCTCTGGGGAATATGCATGAAAAAAATTGATAACAAATGTTATTACTCTCCAAGGGAATATCAGACACAGACACATGAAGAGACAGTCATACAGAGCAAAACACTTAGAGCCACAAGCTTGGACATATCTAAAGAAGTCTCATCACCACAGCTCTGCCAGGTATGTATCATCCCTCCTGTTTGCACAAAGAACAAGGAGGCTCAGAGAGGTTGAGGACATTGTTCACAGCAATAAGGACCAGGTGCTTAGAATTGATTTACAGACACAGAAAAAGTCTCATAACTCTAGTGTACTAAAATCTCAGTGCTGGAAGGCCCTTAGGGATAATTCACCCAACATGCTCTTTCCACAGATGGGTGAGCTCTAGCCCAGAGCAGTTATGTGATTTATCTGAAGTCCCAGAGAGTCAAGAACTGCATCAAATCTTCGACTTCCAGACCAAAGCTCTTCCCTTCCCTGCCCATCCAGCCCCCTGCATACTATCCTTAGCCTGATATTGCTTTCTTCTTTTTAAAAAGCACATGCAAATTCATATGTAAAGTGCTGATGCCACAGAGAATAATAAAGGAGAAATCAGATGCCTGGAGACCACTGCCCATCTACTGAGAGGTGCCTAAAACCTGACCATGAAAAATTTTAAAGTTTACTTTAAAAGGCACCCAGGTTACATTATGATAATAAAGCCTTCCATCCCACATCCATCCCCTTCCATGCCTGCATTTTTTTTTTTAACCATCACTTTAGAATCAACCACTACTTATTATCCAGGGCCAGGACAATAGGTAGTTATTGCCTTATTAATTCACTTGTCACAGGTGCAAACAAAGTAAAGCACTCTATAAGGAAAGTATAGTGCATAAAATATCAAAACATTCTTTGAATAAGCAAGTGATTTCAAGAAAGCAGTGATGAGAGAAGTGGGTCTTCAGAAAGGGCACATTTACAAGCATATGCCCAGACTCTAAGAACTTATATTCTCTCAGCAAGTCATAATTATACCTCAACAAAATATATGTCAGATCGAATTATACTGATTCATATTTTCTTGCTGTTTTTTGTTTTATTTTAATTCATGTTTCAGTTTCATGGTTGCATAAGCATTATAAAGACAAGCAGCTTTTATCCAAGTTTATGATTATATGTTCATATTTGCATGCATGCTAAGTTGCTTCAGGCGTGTCCAACTCTATGCAATCCTAGAGACTGCAGCCCGCCAGGCTCCTCTGTCCATGGGATTCTCCAGGCAAGAATACTGGAGTGGGTCGCCATGCCCTCCTCATGTTTATATTTACATGCACACACACAAAATTGTCATCATTAGCGGTCAAGATAAGCTTTTATTCCTTTAAGACAGAAGGGTACAATATTCAAATTTGTGAACATTGTTATATGCCACATTTTAATAGTACATTTTAATTTTAATTTTTTGCCCACACTGTGCGGTTTATGAGATCTTAGTTTCCACACCAGGGATAGAACCCGTACCCCCTGCAATGGAAGCACAGTCTTGACCACTGAACCACCAGGGAAGTCATTTTTATACTGCACTTCCCGTTCCAGACCATCCTCCCCGCCCTCTATTCCACCCCAATCAAGCGCTAGAAGCCAACTTCGCATTGAGACTTACCTGCAGGACAATTTCCTTTTTCTTGCTGCCCATGGCTCTACAAAGAAGACAGAAGCTCTGTTATTGAGGGCTCAGGCCATTCTGGCCGCAGCCTCACGACAAAACATTGAGTAGATCTGCAAGCCTAGAGCCTCCTTCAGATAAAGCGCCCACCTCCCCAACTCCGCTCCTTCAAGTTAATTATGAATGGCAGCAAATAAACGCAGTGATCCAAAGTGAACACCCCACGGAGAAAGCTGAGCTTAAGCCCGAGGGCTCTTGGATCGCCAGAAGGTTTTCTGTGGACATTCCCCGCCAGGAGCTGGCAGAGTGGTGCGCCCGGAGGCCCTAGTAGGGCGCCGGGCCACGCAGCCCATCAGGCCCCAAAATGCCTGCCAAGGAATTTGAACTGAAAAAGCCTACAGAACCCTGCCATCCCTACTGTTCCCATTTATTCCTGGGAAACTGAGCCCCTGCAAACAGGTACCAGGTCCTCAACCTGCCGCGAGAGTTTCCAACACAGTTTACTGCGACCCAGCCACAGTTGTCATGGCAACACTGCATGGGCGGGGTTGGGAGGTACTAAGACGGCCAAGAAAAGAACTCGAGTACACATAAGCCACGCCCACTCTGGGCTAGCGCAAAGGCAGGAGGGTGTCCCGCCTCTTGCTGTCAGGACTGGACGGTGGAAACTCTCATTGGCTGAAGAGTTTGTCCTCTCTGGGTCTTTTACAACCATCAAGCACAGATGTGGTGCATCATGTACTGTAGAGCTGCATCCTCCATTCCTGCATCCCTTCTGTCCCACCAGGCCTGGCATGCAGCTTTTCTATTGCTACTGAATACATACTGGTCAGGGGTGGCTCCCAGGTTTTGACAGATCTGAAGAGGTTTCTTCAAAGATAAAGAATACAAAATTACGATTTAAAAATGAAGCATGAAAGTCAAGTGGAGAAAATAGAAGCAATTATAAACATGGTGTGAAGGTGTGAATGATCTATACCAATTAAAAGAAATTGCCAGGAGATTAAAAAAACAAGGCCCAACTATATGTTGTCTTCAAGAAATCTACTTTAAATACAAAGCACAGGTTTAAAAGGTTTTTTTTTTCCTTTTGCTTCTTTGTTTTTAAAGACAGAAGTAAAAGGGTAAAGAAACTATGCCATGCTACAGTAATCAAAAGAAAGCTGGAGTCACTATACTAATTTCAGGCAAAGCAGATTTCAGAGCAAGGAAATTTATCAGGGATAAAGAGAAGGTATAATGCTAAAGGGATCAGTTCTCCAGGAAGACATAACAATGCTTTCGTATGCACCTAACAGCAAAGCATCCAAATACCTGAGGCAAAAACTGACTAAACTGCAAAGAAAAAAATAGATAAACCCAAATTGAAGGCTTCCCTTGTAGCTCAGTTGGCAAAGAATCCGCCTTCAATGCAGGAGACCCGGGTTTAATTCCTGAGTTTGGAAGATCCCCTGGAGAAGGAAATGGCAACCCATTCCAGCATTCTTACCTGGAGAATCCCATGGACTGTGGCCTGCCAGGCTCCTCTGTCCATGGGGTTGCAAGAGTTGGACATGACTTAGCAACTAAACCACCACCACTATTATAACTGAAGACTTTAACACCACATATTTAGAAATGAGCAGATTCAGCAGGCAGTTGAGAATGAATATAGTTGAATATAGTAACAGCATGTCAGTTCAGTTCAGTCGCTCAGTCGTGTCCAACTCTTTGCATCCCCAAGGACTGCAGTATGCCAGGCCTCCCTGTCCATCACCAACTCCTGGAGTTTACTCAAACTCATGTCCATTGATTTGCTGATGCCATACAACCATCTTATCCTCTGTCGTCCCCTTCTCCTGCCTTCAATCTTTCCCAGCATCAGGGTCTTTTCAAATGAGTCAGCTCTTCGCATCAGGTGGCCAAAGTATTAGAGTTTCAGCTTCAGTCTCAGTCCTTCCAATGAATATTCAGGACTCATTTCCTTTAGGATGGACTTGTTGGATCTCCTTGCAGTCCAAGGGACTCTCAAGAGTCTTCTCCAACACCACAGTTCAAAAGCATCAATTCTTCAGCGCTCAGCTTTCTTTATAGTCTAACTCTCACATCCATACACGACTACTGGAAAAACCATAGCTTTGACTAGAGGAACCTTTGTTGGCAAAGTAATGTCTCATTTTTTAATATGCTATCTGGATAGGATGTTTGTGGATAGGAAGAATCAATATTGCTGAGATCTGACATATGGATTAAACACAATTCCAATCAAAACATCAGCAAGCTATTTTGTGGATATCAACAAACTGATTCTAGAGTTTATATGAAAAGATAAGAGATCCAAATAGTCAACACAATAGTGAAGATTAACAAAGTTGGAGAACTGATACAACAGAGGGTACAAGACTTACCATTAACTCACAATAAATAAGACAATATTTTAGTGAAAGGATAGATACATACATCAATGGAATAAAATAAAAAGTGTAGAAATAGACCTATACAAATGTAGCCAACCAATCTTGGACAAGGGAGCAAACGAAAGTCAATGTAGAAAGATAAGTCTTTTTTAAAAACTGGTGCTGGAACAATCGGACATCCAAAAAAAAAAAACCTCACAAAAAATGACTCAAAATTAATGACAGAAATAAAATGGAAAATCATAAAATTTCTAGAAGAAAACATAGGCAAAATCTAGGTGATCTTGGTCTGGTAATAACTTTAGACACAACATGAAAAGAATGAACCATGAAAGAAAAAACAGATGTACTTTAAAACTGGCTTCCCTGGTGGCTCAGACTGTTAAGAATCTGCCTCTAATGCAAGAGACCCTGGTTTGATCTGTGGGTCGGGAAGATCCCCTGGAGAGGGAAATGGTAACCCACTCCAGTGTTCTTCCTTGGAGGATTCCATAGACAGAGGAGCCTGGCGGACTACATACAGTCCATGGGGTCGCAAAGAGTCAGACACAACTGAGCAACCAACTCCTTTATACTTACTCAGGGCTTTCCAGGTGACGCTAGTGGTAAAGAACCTGCCTGCCAGTGCAGGAAACATAAGAGACATGGGTTAGATCCCTGGGTCAGGAAGATCCCCTGGAGGAAGGCATGCAAACTACTCCTGTATTCTTGCTTGAATCCCATGGGCAAAGGAGCCTGGTGGGCTGCAATCCATAGAGTCCCAGAGTTGGACACGACTGAAGCGACTTAGTACATATACGTACTTACTCAACTGATTTGAAAACTTAGGTGGACACAAAAACCTGCACATAAATACTTATGATTATTCATAATCACCAAAAACTAAAAGCAACCAAGATGAGTGAATAGTCTGTGTTATATCGATACAATGGTGTCTGTAAAACACAACATTACAAACTGGGTTTACTAGGTGCAAGTGATGGCTTGTGTTTTTTTGTTTTGTTTTTGCTACGTGGTGGTGGTTACTCAAGCTCTTTAATAGTTTGAAATCTCCCTTAGATCTTAGTTCCAAAAATAAAATTCAGATCAATTATGAAACCCCTCCCGCCAGCACACTGAGAGATAAAAGACTTTTTAGTCGTTTTAAAGGGGTTAGATTTCTTACCACACAGCCTTTATAAAATGTAGTCACAACTTTGCCAGGCTAAACCACACAATTTAGGGGAGCCATGTGTCTTCACACCCTGACCTTATACCTGCTGTCCTTTTTACTTTCAAAAATGTACAGTTCAGACAATATGGAACCTCTTCAGTTTTTTTCTCCAAATGGATCACCCCAACTTTTAGTATCTTGTTTTAAAGAAATTTCCATCTTTGTCATATTTTATAACATGAGTCAGTGATTTGATTGCTTTGCTCAAAAGCTATCTTTTTCATTGCTATCTCTTTTATTTAAGCCTCTCCTAAGAAAGGTAGTTTTCTGGTTTGTTTTGTTTAATGCAAAAATTTCCAACTTTAAGGGTTGCCACTGCGTTTTGGAGTATGGAAGACAGGAAACAAACAGAAACCTTTCTTGGTCTTGCAAGTTATGCTCATTGCCACAAGGTGGTGGTTTCCTCAAGGGAAACCCTTTCTGTGATCCCAGTTGAGCACCAGGAGCATTTTCTCTATTAAAACATTTCAGAACTGTGATGTGACTGTGTAAAAGAAGAATGAACCTACTTGCTTTAAGAGCAAATCACAAACCACAGCCAATTTTTTTCCCCAGACAACTTCCAGTTTTCCATGTTAGACAAGAATGTACATTTTTTGTCTAGGCTGACAAATATCTCTGCTCCCAGATATTGTTTTCTTTTTCCATGAGTACCAGCATCTCCTTACTGTAAGTTGCTCTGAGGAAGGCAGCCAGACGTCTTAGAACTGGGAACTTTCGAGTCTCATAGGCTTGGGTTGGGCCCTGAACCTGCCACCTACTGCCCATATGAGCTTGAGTAAGTCACTTCAACTTCCTCAGCCTTGGTTTCCTTGTCTTTAAAAGAAGGAGTATATAACACCTCCCATTCGGGGATGTTGTGAAGAGAGACAACGTCCTTCAAAATTTCTTGACAGCAAAGCCATTATTGGTATTGTTAAAGTATCACCCTCTAAAGGCAGGTTCCCAGTCAAGGATCACAGTGGCTGCTCCCCCACTGCCCCCAGATGGAGCTCTTTGATTAATTTTCCTCAATCAGCCTGGCAACTTTGCAACCTAAGCGATGAAGCATTGGGTGTAGAATTCTCCACACTCTGACCCTAGCTACCAGATTGATGCTGTTACCAGGGTGGATTTAATGACCATAAGTTTTAAATTTTTGAGGAGATTTTTTTAATTGTTTACTGTTTTCTTTGCCCTAAGAAATCTTTTCCTAAGGAATCTGCCTGGTCCCATGAAGTTATTTTTTAATTATAATAAAAGGAGTTATTTGCTGGGGTCCAGCCCCGGTGGATCCAGGGTAATTCGGGGCAAGGACAGAGTCAGCATCCTAGGAATTAATTGCTTAACTAAAGCTATAGAAGAAGATTAGAAAGAAATAGAGTAGTAGGAAAATTAGTGGAGAAAAAGATGCTGAATAACTTGGCTTACGTGGGATACCAATAAAGCTTTGAGACAAGAAGCTTGCACCACCTACGTAGGCCACCGATGTCACTTGAATATTGGAAGGTGCCCCTCCTTGGGCTCCTTCTCGAGTGGAACTTAAAAGCCAGGGCGAAATTAGCACGCTTGGAGGGCACCCATGCTCCAGATGGGAATTCAGCCAGAAAAACAGAGAATAAGAAAGAACGACATCGGGGAATCAGTCTTTCCAGGAACTGATCCGCTTTCTTTATTTTCAGGTTTGCTTATATACCTTTTGTTACACATAGAGACAGATGGAAATTTTAAAGTCACATGGGAGTCAGCAGTTCTGACCTTTATCAAAATCAGGTACTTCATATAAATGTATAAAAAAAAGGTCTTAGGGGTTTTACATCATCTTCTGGCCATGAGGCCTGCTGACATTTTACATGAAAATTTACATGTAGGCTTATGAGCCATCTCAAACTCACTTTTTTCACTGAAATTTTTGTTGAGATAACTGTAGATTCATACAGTTGTAAAAACTACCCTGAGGAAATCTTTGTATATTGTGACAAGTTTACCCCAATGGTAATACTTTGTATAATTATAATATCACAACCAGGATATTGACATCAATACAATCCACCCATCTTTCTCAGGTTTCCCTAGTTTTGGTTGTACTCATTTATGTGTGTATTAGGTTCTATAAAATGCTTTCATATTTAGGTTCATGTAGCCACCACCATTGGAGTAGGAAATGGCAACCCACTCCAGTGTTCTTGCCGAGAATCCCAAGGACGGGGGAGCCTGGTGGGCTGCCATCTATGGGGTTGCACAGAGTCGGACACGACTGAAGCGACTTAGCAGCAGCAGCAGTAGCCACCACCATGGGGACTTTTCAGGTGGCACTAACGGTAAAAACAAACAAACAAAACAAACCCTGCCTGCCAATGCAGATAGACATAAGAGACGTGAGTTCAATCTCTGGGTCAGGAAGATCCCCTGGAGGACGGCACAGCAACCCACTCCAGTATTCGTGCCTGGACGGTATTCTCCCAGGGACAGAGAAGTCTGGAAGGTTGCAGTCCGTGGGGCAGCAAAAATTCAGACAACACCACCATGGGGACTTTTCAGGTGGCACTAACGGTAAAAACAAACAAACAAAACAAACCCTGCCTGCCAATGCAGATAGACATAAGAGACGTGAGTTCAATCTCTGGGTCAGGAAGATCCCCTGGAGGACGGCACAGCAACCCACTCCAGTATTCGTGCCTGGACGGTATTCTCCCAGGGACAGAGAAGTCTGGAAGGTTGCAGTCCGTGGGGCAGCAAAAATTCAGACACAACTGAAGCAACTTAGCATGCAGGCACACCCACTGCCATAGTCAAGATTCTGAATGCAAGAATCCTTTGTGTTACCTTTTATAACCTCACCCACCTCCCTTCTGTATCTCTCCTCCTGGTCCCTAATCTTTGGCAACGAGTATTCTGCCTTCCTTTTCTAAAATTTTGTCATGTAAAAATTGTCTAGTATAGCATTGGGAACCTTGCCCAGTACTCTGTAATAATCTAAATAGGAAAAGAATCTGAAAAAGAATGGATTACATGCATAACTGAATCACTTTGCTATACACCTGAAACTAACATAATATTGTTCATCAACTGTGTCCCAATAAAAAATAAAATTTTTTATGCTATCTAAGTCATATCACATGGTATGTAGCTTTTGAGATTGGCCTTTTGTCACTCAGCATAATTTCGTACAGCTGTTGCATGTATCAATATTTTGTTCCTTTTTAATGCTCCATTCCACAGTATGGTTATACTACTGTCTGAAGTTCATTTTTGTGGGGAATGTGAGGTACAGGTCATGTCCTTTTTCCCATACAGACGTCTGATTGTGTGAACACCATTTGTTGAAAAACTTCTTTACTCCATTTGGCACTTTTGTCAAATATCAATTGGTGGTTAAGTGTGAGTTTCAGGCTCTCTAGTCTATTCCACTATATTTGTGTATCCTGATGTTAATAGGATCATAGACAAAACAAAGGAATCCCAGAAAAACATTTACTTCTGCTTCATTGACTATGCTAAAGCCTTTGACTGTGTGGATCACAGCAAATTATGAAAAATTCTCAAAGAAATGAGAATACCAGACCACCTTATGCAGGTATTCAGGTCAAAAGCAACAGTTAGAACCAGACATGGAACAGCAGACTGGTTCAAAATTGGGAAAGCAGTACATCAAGACTGTATATTGTAACCCCGCTTATTTAACTTGTATGTAGAGTACATCATGTGAAATGACAGGCTGGATGAATCACAAGCTGGGATCAAGATTGCCGGGACAGGTATCAATAGCCTCAGATATGCAGATGTCACCACTCTAGTGGCAAAAAATGAAGAGGAACTAAAGAGTCCCTTGATAAGGGTGAAAGAGGAGAGTGAAAAAGCTGGCTTAAAATTCAACATTCAAAAAACTAAGATCATGGCATCCAGTCCCATCACTTCATGGCAAATAGAAGGAGAAAAAATGAAAGTAATGACAGATTTTATTTTCTAGGGCTCCAAGATCACTGCAGATAGTGACTGCAGCCATGAAATTAAAAGATGCTTGCTCCTTGGAAGAAAAGCTATGACCAAACTAGACAGCATATTAAAAAGCAGAAACATCACTTTGCCAACAAATGGCCATATAGTCAAAGCTATGGTTTTTCCAGTAGTCATGTATGGATGTGAAAGTTGGACCATAAAGAAAGCTGAGCACTGAAAAATTGATGCTTTTGAACTGTGGTGTTGGAGAAGCCTCTTGAGAGTCCTTTGGACTGCAAAGAGATGAAACCAATCAATGTTAAAGGAAATCAACTCTGAATATTCACTGAAGGACTGATGCTGGAGCTAAAGCTCCAATATTTTGGCTACCTGATGTGAAAAGCTAACTCATTGGAAAAGACCCTGATGCTGGGAAAGATTGAAGGGCAAAAGGAGAAAGGTGCCGTGTGGAGAATGAGATGGTTAGGTACAATCACCAACTCAATGGATATGAATCTGAGCAAATTCCAGGAGATGGTGAAGGGCAGGGAAGCTTGGTGTGCTGTATGTAGTTCATGGGGTCACAAAGAGTCAGACATGACTTACTGACTCAATAACAAGAACGACACCAGTACTTCTCTGACTTGATTGTTATATTCGTATAGTATTATGGACCGAATTTTTGTGTCCCCTCAAAAGAAGGGAAGCAAAAAGCAAAGGAAAAAAATGGAAGATATAACCATCTGAATGCAGAGTTCCAAAGAATAGCAAGGAGAGATGAGAAAGCCTTCCTTAGCAATCAATGCAAAGAAATAGAGGAAAACAATAGAATGGGAAAGACTAGAGATCTCTTCAAGAAAATTAGAGATACCAAAAGAATATTTCATGCAAAGACGGGCTCGATAAAGGACAGAAATGGTAGGGATCTAACAGAAGCAGAAGATATTAAGAAGAGGTGGCAAGAATACACAGAAGAACTGTACAAAAAAGATCTTCACGACCCAGATAATCATGATGGTGTGATCACTCATCTAGAGCCAGACATCCTGGAGTGTGAAGTCAAGTGGGCCTTAGGAAGCATCACTACAAACAAAGCTGGTAGAAGTGATGGAATTCCAGTTGAGCTATTTCAAATCCTAAAAGATGATGCTGTGAAAGTGCTGCACTCAATATACCAGCAAATTTGGGAAACTCAGCAGTGGCCACAGGACTGGAAAAGGTCAGTTTTCATTCCAATCCCAAAGAAAGGCAATGCTAAAGAATGCTCAAACTTCCACACAATTGCACTCATCTCACATGGTAGTAAAGTGATATAATTCTCCAAGCCAGGCTTCAGCAATACACGAACCGTGAACTTCCAGATGTTCAAGCTGGTTTTAGAAAAGGCAGAGGAACCAAAGGTCAAATTGCCAGTATCCACTAGATCATCAAAAAAGCAAGTGAGTTCCAGAAAAACACCTATTTCTGCTTTATTGACTATGCCAAAGCCTTTGACTGTGTGGATCACAATAAACTGTGGCAAATTCTGAATGAGATGAGAATACCAGACCACCTGACCTGCCTCTTGAGAAACCTATATGAAGGTCAGGAAGCAAAAGTTAGAACTGGACATGGTACAACAGACTAGTTCCAAATATATTGTCACTCTGCTTATTTAACTTATATGCAGAGTACATCATGAGAAACGCTGGACTGGAAGAAGCACAGCTGGAATTAAGATTGAGGGGAGAAATATCAATAACCTCAGATTTTCAGATGACATCACCCTTATGGCAGAAAGTGAAGAAGAGCCTCTTGATGAAGGTGAAAGAGGAGAGTAAAAAAGTTAGCTTAAAGCTCAGCATTCAGAAAATGAAGATCATGGCATCTGGTCCCATCACTTCATGGGAAATAGATGGGGAAACAGTGTCAGACTTTATTTTTCTGGGCTCCAAAATCACTGCAGATGGTGATTGCAGCCGTGAAATTAAAAGACGCTTATTCCTTGGAAGAAAAGTTATGACCAACCTACACAGCATATTAAAACACAGAGACATTACTTTGCCAACAAAGGTTCATCTAGTCAAGGCTATGGTTTTTCCAGTGGTCATGTATGGATGTGAGAGTTGGACTATAAAGAAAGCTGAGTGCCAAGGAATTGATGCTTTTGAACTGTGGTGTTGGAGAAGA
>SJYC01105789.1:0-14235 GCA_006408675.1 Madoqua kirkii | reverse complement strand
TGGGAAACTCAGCAGTGGCCACAGGACTGGAAAAGGTCAGTTTTCATTCCAATCCCAAAGAAAGGCAATGCTAAAGAATGCTCAAACTTCCACACAATTGCACTCATCTCACATGGTAGTAAAGTGATATAATTCTCCAAGCCAGGCTTCAGCAATACACGAACCGTGAACTTCCAGATGTTCAAGCTGGTTTTAGAAAAGGCAGAGGAACCAAAGGTCAAATTGCCAGTATCCACTAGATCATCAAAAAAGCAAGTGAGTTCCAGAAAAACACCTATTTCTGCTTTATTGACTATGCCAAAGCCTTTGACTGTGTGGATCACAATAAACTGTGGCAAATTCTGAATGAGATGAGAATACCAGACCACCTGACCTGCCTCTTGAGAAACCTATATGAAGGTCAGGAAGCAAAAGTTAGAACTGGACATGGTACAACAGACTAGTTCCAAATATATTGTCACTCTGCTTATTTAACTTATATGCAGAGTACATCATGAGAAACGCTGGACTGGAAGAAGCACAGCTGGAATTAAGATTGAGGGGAGAAATATCAATAACCTCAGATTTTCAGATGACATCACCCTTATGGCAGAAAGTGAAGAAGAGCCTCTTGATGAAGGTGAAAGAGGAGAGTAAAAAAGTTAGCTTAAAGCTCAGCATTCAGAAAATGAAGATCATGGCATCTGGTCCCATCACTTCATGGGAAATAGATGGGGAAACAGTGTCAGACTTTATTTTTCTGGGCTCCAAAATCACTGCAGATGGTGATTGCAGCCGTGAAATTAAAAGACGCTTACTCCTTGGAAGAAAAGTTATGACCAACCTACACAGCATATTAAAACACAGAGACATTACTTTGCCAACAAAGGTTCATCTAGTCAAGGCTATGGTTTTTCCAGTGGTCATGTATGGATGTGAGAGTTGGACTATAAAGAAAGCTGAGTGCCAAGGAATTGATGCTTTTGAACTGTGGTGTTGGAGAAGACTCTTGAGAATCCCTTGGAATGCAAGGAGATCCAGCAAGTCCATCCTAAAGGAGATCAGTCCTGGGTGTTCATTGGAAGGACTGATGTTGAAGTTGAAACTCCAATACTTTGGCCACCTGATGTGAAGAGCTGACTCATTGGAAAAGACCTCGATGCTGGGAAAGACTGAGGGCAGGAGGAGAAGGAAATGACAGAGAATGAGGTGGTTGGATGGCATCACTGACTCAATGGACATGGGTTTGGGTGAACTCTT
Organism: Madoqua kirkii; assembly: GCA_006408675.1. NCBI lineage: Eukaryota > Metazoa > Chordata > Mammalia > Artiodactyla > Bovidae > Madoqua > Madoqua kirkii. Next base: position 12,996 of record SJYC01105789.1, on the reverse strand, counting down.
GGAATTGGTGATGGACAGGGAGGCCTGGCATGCTGCGACTCATGGGGTTGCAAAGAGTCGGACATGACTGACTGAACTGACTGACAAAATGCATATGTTGAAATCCTAATCCTAATGGGATGGTATGTGAAGGTGAGGCTTTAGGAGGTAATTGGGTTATGAGGGTAATGCCTTTTTGAATGGGATTACTCCCCTTATAAGTAGAGGCCAGAGAGCTAGCTAGCTCTCTTTCTGCTGTGTGCCATTCTAAAATATGTATGTTGAACTTCCCAGTGGTTGGGATTCTGTGCTTCCAAAGCAGGGGGCATGGATTCAATCCCAGGTTGGGGAGCTAAGATCCCACATGCCTCAGGGCCAAAAAATAATGATAAAAATTGTGTGACCATCTAAAGTCTTAATTCTAAATGGCCTCTGAATTCTCTAAACTTTGCAAATATTTATCTCAAAGATTTATGTATTTGGGGATGCTATCATATCCATATTTATTTTAATGTAAAAGTGTTTCAAAATCTTAACCATCAAAGATCTAAAATTCTTCTTTGTTGACAGGGAGTGATGCTATTGGATTTCAGAAAATTGGGCTAAATTGAAATAAGCCAATCTTGTATTTTCAGTTTCAAAATCAGAGTGATTTCCCCTTTTCTGACTTGGTGTACTGTCAAATCCTAAGGGTACTTCAAATCCTAAGACATGAGAACATGTGGCTACAAATTATGATCATTTACCTACCATTTTGCAAGCTGGGGCTGGGAATTATTTAGAAATGGTGCTTGGGATGCTGGTCCCAGGCTCTGAACTGCAGAATGGCATCAGGGTTGACTCCTGTTGAGAAGCTGGCCACATTGTTCACATGGCAGGGAATGGCTTTCACTCAAGCTCAGCTTCTAATCAGCTACTAGGAAATGTTCATCAAAGGGTTTTTTCAATGTCTGATGCTTAAAATTTTATTTTTTACTCTTCTGTCAGCAACAACTATGATAAGCCTGCCTGTAGTTTTCTTTGCATTTAACTACATGAATTCCTTTTGGGAATTCATCAAACTCCTTGAATCTACAGATTTATGTCTTTCATTGGTTTTGGAAAATTCTCTCCCAATGTCTTTCTGAATACAGGCATTCCTACTTTTTGAAGTTCACTTTAAGCCACTTTGCTTTTATGAAAGACTACATAAGTACATGTTTTTACTAACAGAAAGAAATCCATAGAGGGTCTTCACTTTTAAGGAAAAAGGCAAAAAAATTGAAAATAACATTCAGCATTTGTTTTCAGGGAGCTGTTACACAGGCAGCAAAAATGGCAATGCCAAGCTCCTTTCCCAGGAACTACACTCAACATCTCAGCATCAAGGCACCATAGCTTTGAACAGTGTCTATGAGCATCTCTGCTTTATCTCAGTTTATTTTGTGCATCCATTAGCACCAAGTAACTGATATTTCACTTTATACCATTTCAGCTTATGAAAGATTTCATAGGAATGCTCTACTTTCAGATAGTGGGGGAAACCCATATTGCTTCTGTTCCATTTTATCTCTCCCCTCTCATTCTGGAAACTCGGGTGATAGGAATGTTAGACATGTGAATATGCCCCACATATCTTTCTGATGCTAGTTTCTTCTATTCTCTCCATTTTTCCCCCTGTGCTTTAGCTTCAATGTATTCTTTTGACTTGCCTTCAAGTTCATTTATTTTGTGCTCAACAGTATTCAATCTATTAAACTTATCCAATGACTTCTTGGTTTCAGTTCTCATACTTTTTAAGTTCTAGAGAGTTCATATGATTTTTATTGCTTTGGATTTTTTTTTTGGTAGATTCCACTTATCTGGTGGCATTTTTATCCATCTATTTTATTAATACCTTTTCCTCCACATTACTCAATATATTAATTTAAGTGGAGATATGAGTTTTTAAAGTACAGTTTATGCTTGAAAGGCATGGATTTGAACTATACTGGTCTACTTATACATGAATTATTTTCAATAAATATACAGTTGGCCCTCGATTGCTATGGGTTCAACCTACTGTGAATTTCAGACTTAACACATACTCAGAAGTTCGTTAAATCCACGGATGTGAAACCAACAGATATTGGAGGACCAACAATGGAGCTTGGATTATCCATGGGTTTGGGTGTCTCTATCAAGTCCTAGAACCAATCCCCTGTGTATCCTGGGGGATTACTGTGTAATACACATACAGTGAAATGTGAAAAGTGTTGGTATTGTTCAGTCACTAAGTTGTGCCTGACTCCACAACTGAAACACACAAGGCCCCTCTAACCTTCACTGTCTCCCAGAGTTTGTGAAAACTGTGCTAATCATTAAAGCTCAGCTTGTTGAACTTTCACGTTAATGTATATCCTTGTAACCACCACCCAGATCGAGATACATAACACTTCCAGCATTTCTTTCCCACCCATGCAGTTCTCGTTCCTCTCCCCCAGGAGAAAACCACTACCCTGATTCCCATCACCATCAATTAGTTTTACTTTTTATTGGATTTAGTATATGTTATCTTTTGCGTTTTTTAGTATATGTTGTCTTTTGCATCTGACTTCTCTCACTTAATATAATGTGTGTGGGATTCATTTCTGTTTGTGTATTATTCTTAGTTATTGTAGTAGAATATTCCATTATACGAATAAACTATTATTTATTTATTCATCCTGTAGTTAATAAACGTTTGGATTGTCTCCAGTTTGGGGGCCATTATGTCTAAAACTGCTATAAATATTCTTAAATGTGTCTTTTGGTGAATATACTAATTGGTCTTTAGATATATACCTAGGAGTATTAATAAAAAATTTGAGTCCAAAGGTAGCTGTATGTTTAGTTTTAGTAGTCTACTAAATAGCTTTGCAAAGCCAGTTTTGTCAGTTATCAGTTTATTACCCCAGGTCCATTCTCAGTTACCTGCCCTGTTCTAACGGAGCTGGGCCCTGCCAGCATTTCTCCTTTGCCATCCAGTACAGTGTCCTGGTTTGTCAGGAGGGAGCGATGGTAGCCACCATAGGAGAAAGAGGCTTCTCTCTAGTTCTGATGTCTTCCTTGGCAGGTTCCTGCAGCATGTGGCAGTCAGAAACACAGAGCGTGTCTCTATGTGCATCTTCCTTCAAAACCCCAGAGGTTGACTTTCCAATGTATTATTCCTGTGGGAAATTTTCCAGCAGTTTCCACAGTGTGACTCCTTCCACGGATGACTTCTCTCAGCACCAAGAGGAAAATGCTTTCCAGTAAACTCCATTTGCATGGACCTTCAACAAAGGGCTGTTCTTCATCATCCCATGAGTCATGGCTACAAAATCTCCAACAGTGGAGATTCTCAGCCCTGCAGTAGAAGGTGAGGACTGGGACTCATACAGCTTTGTTCCTCCTTTGGGTTCTCTGCCTCAGCCCTAGAGTCTACTCCTGACATCTGCTATAACCATATTCTTCAGGGTTATCTTTTCTCCTTAGTAGACAGTCTCCTCTAATGTTTAATAATTTTTTATATTAAAATGCATTATTTATTTTGGGGGCTGGGTCTTCGTTGCTGTGAAGGCTTTTCTCTAGATGTGGAGAGCGGGAGTTACTCTCTCTCTAGTTGTAGTTCATGGGCTTTTCGTTGCAGTGGCTTATCTTATTGCGGAACACAGGCTCAGGGCACACAGGCACCAGTAGATGTAGCACACAGCCTCAGTAGTTGCAGCTCCTGGGCTCTAGAGCACAGGCTCAAAAGTTGTGGTGCAGGGGCTTAGTTGCTCTGCAGCATGTGGAATCTTCCCCCATCAGGGATCGAACCTGTGTCTCCTGCATTGGCAGGCAGATTCTTCACTGCTGAGCCACGAAGGAAGCCCCTTAATACTTCTTCACAGTAAAATTTCCTGTCCCAAGTACTGTGTAGTTTCTGTATCCTTAGTGCGCTCTGGCAGACACATGGGTTTTACACTTCCACCAGCACTGCATGAGCGTTCCAGTTCTTCCATCCATCGTTATAAGGTTCTGGCTACTGACTCCAGTATCGGAATGATTTGTGTGTCTTTTGTCTATCTTTTTTTCTGTTGTTTATCAATTATATATTCATGCCTCTTCACAGAACTAGTTATGTTTTCCTATGGGAAAAAAAGTGCAAGTTAATCACTCAGTCGTGTCCAACTCTTTGCGATCCCACAGACTGTAGCCTGCCCAGCTCCTCTGTCCATGGAATTCTCTGGGCAAGAATACTGGAGTGGGTTGCCATTTCCTTCTCCAGGGGATCTTCCCTACCAGGGATCGAACCTGGGTCTCCAGCATTGTAGGCAGATTCTTTTTTTTTTTACCAACTGAGCCACTGAGGAAGCCCCCAGTTTTCCTATACACAGACTCTTACTGTATGTAAGAGGTAGAGAGACCCCAGATTAGGTCATTGGCCCCACAGAGTGTACCCTCTTTCCTCTCTTAAGCAGGTGAGGTTGAGGCGTGATCATCTCAATCCATGGAAGGATCGAGCTAGGTTGCGACTGGGTTTTAATTTTTGCAAGACTCACCCTATCTCTGGTTTACCCCTACTTCTCATGTGTGGTTTTTGATTGAGAGCCTTGAAGATCTGTCTCCTAAGATGGAAGGCTGTAAAGAGTCAGCTCCGCCCATCAGAAGTTCCCAACCCTGGGACTTCTCTGGTGGTCCTGTGGTTAAGCATCTGTCCTGCAGTACAGGAGGTGTGGGTTTGACTCCGGGTTTGGTGGGTAACTGGGATCCCACATGCTTTGGAGCAAGTGAGCCTGTGCCACAACCACAGAGCCTGTGCACCCTGGCAAAAGACCCTTCGTGCCACAACTAAGACCTGACACAGCCAAACAAATAATAAATACATTAAAAAAAAAAAAAAGACATTCTCTTAAAAAAAAATTCCCAAGTCAGCTGTCTGGACGCTGTCCCCATGGAGTTTCAAAATCTGGCAAACCTCAGGAGGAGGCTTGGTTTTGAGGCAGGCCGTTCTTTCTTGGGAAAACTTTATTTTCTAAGCACTGTGGTACTTTGGAAGATTTCAGTCTTTTAGATGCATTCTCAGGCCCGGAACTCAGCCAATGTCATGTGGAGAAAATTGGTCATGTTTTTTAAGGCCCTCTGTTTCCAGTTTGTCATTCTAATACCATGTAGCCCCTAAAAACTTAATTGGTTTCTCTTTGTTCCATTAGAAGTCTTCCTTCTGGGAAAAGAGCAATCATCAGCTGGTGTCCTCAATTAGCAAATGTCCTTGGGGAGGGGAGAAGGCACTGCTGGAGAGCCTCATCTCATTTTGTTGCTGGAGAGCTGGCCTGCCACAACCTACCCATCCTACCTAGAAGAGGAAATCATCTGAGGGCGATGCCTTCCTGCCTGGGGTTATCACTCTTACAAGTAGGCCAGAGAGCTAGCTAACTCTCTTTCTGCCCTGTGCCATTCTTAAATTTGTGTGTTGGACTTCCCTGGTGGTCCAGTGGTTGGGACCCTGTGCTTCCAAAGCAGAAACTCAGAACCCTTTTCAGATTATTGTCCCCAGCATGTGTTTCAAAATCTTGGTGTAGAATTTTCTTTTTTGACTAACTTTTATCATGTTACTATCCTGAGGCTCCAGGAGTCAAAACGTGGTTCAGTGGTTTTCAAACTGTAGGTCACAACCCATTTGTAGAGCATGAAATCAATTCAGTAGCTCTCGCTAGCATTTTCTCACCAAACAGAATGGAATAGATCAGAGTGCCTGGCACATAGTAGTAGTAAGTACTGTTTCACAAAATTTTTGTTTCATGTGTGTGTGTCTGTTCTGGTTTGCAATGTCAAACCTCTTTGTTCCTATGGGTTGCAGGCCAAAATGTTTAAAAATCGCTGGACTTTAAGTAGAGGAAGCACCAAGGGAAGAAAAATAAATGATCAGAAACAAAGTTAGTTGAGTGTGGACAACTTTGGGGAGAAGTTTGGCCTGGAGTGGGAAGTTGACTGAAGCTGCTCTTCTGGCCCCAGAAAGCAAGAGGGAGTCCATGCGAAGGATGGACAGCAAGCATCAGTAAGCATAAGCATCAAAGAAGAAAATCTTGGGAGGCCTCCCCAAATGGGGCTGAGGCAGGTGTGGCAGGTGCAGAGCAGGCCTCAGAGAGAGCTAATGATGAGAGATGGCTGAACCTGGGTTGGGAAAGACCATGGCAACCCAGAGAGAAGACTCTGTGTAGCTCTTGGCGCCAGATCATGGGTGGCCCAGGGGAAGAGAGGCCTTGTACTTGGCAGAGAAGAAAGGTCAGCTAAAGGGAAGAACAGGCCTGGGGGTGCGGTAAAGCTCTTTTACTAAGCCATGATTGGCGCTCCAGGGTCAGCAAGAGATTAATTTGGGCCATAGGCCTGAAGGGTCTAGGGCTGGGATGAGTGCTAGTGTTTCCGTCACCTCTGCCCTGCTTTCCAAACACACACACACACACACACACACACACACACACGCCTGACCAACTGACCTGCCACCGAGGCCACCAGACACTGGAGAAAGAGTGGAGGCTCTGTGGGCAGAAGGCCCTGATGCTGGGTCCACTGACTGGGTGGGATTGGGCTTGTGGTCTTCTTATGTCTAAAGCAGGGCAGGTAAGACCTTCTGCCCTGGGCCCTGGGAGGTGTGCAAGTCATCTCTGTGCCCGTGTGAGGCACGCTGTGTGCTCCAGAGCCCAGCACTGCTGGAACCCCCAGGGGCCGCTCTGGGCAGAGAGTTCTGGAGGGAGGTTTTGCCACAGTGACTTACTTGGCTGGCTCCAGGTCCTGAAGTCTGAAGCCCTCCTCCCCCAGGTTTGCTTCCTGAACCCCAAGACACCAGCTTGGGTCTGCTGTGAGGCCTGGCGCTCAGCAAGGCTCAGGCAGAGGCGGACACGGAATGCACTGCAGCCCATCAGGCATGTTTGCTCTTGTCGCTGAGCAGGGGCGTTCTACTCTGGGTCACGGCTCTGATCTCTGTCCTATTTCAGGAACTATCTCCTGGCCCCATGGCTGGCCTTAGACCTCAGTGCCTGAAACTTGGGCTTGAACCCTACCTGGGTTCTTGGCCACAAGCCTAGCCTTCTATCATGCCCCAACCACACTTGATCGGCCATAGGGTTCTGCTGGAGTTTGGGCAAAGACTTCAACTCAGCCACACCTCAGCCTATAAGGTTTTCTCCCTCCCTTCTCAGCCTAGCTGATTGGTCTTTGTCCATCAAGCCCAGGTTTCATCATCACCTCTCACAGAAAATCTGCCCTGGGTGCTTGCCCCTCCTCTGGGCTCCATCAGCCCCCATGCCTCTCAATTCCACACCATTTCCCGCCCTGCTGGCATTTGGAGGTAGGATTATGCATTGCATTGGCACATAGTAGGTGCTATGCTGTGCAGTGCTTAGTCGCTCAGTCGTGTCTGACTCTTTGTGACTCCATGGACTGTAGCCTGTAGGGCTTCTCTGTCCCTGGGATTCTCTGGGTAAGAATACTGTAGTGGATTGCCATGCCCTCCTCCAGGGGATCTTCCCAAGTCAGGGATCAAACCCAGGTCTCCCACATTGCAGGAGACCTGTCTGAGCCACCAGGGAAGCCCACATAGTAGGTATGTGAAGTGAAATGAAGTGAAGTCGCTCAGTCATATCCGACTCTTTGTGACCCCGTGGACTGTAGCCTACCAGGCTTCTCTGTCCATGGGATTCTCTAGGCAAGAATACTGGAGTGGGTTACCATTTCCTTCTCCAGGGGATCTTCCCGACCCAGGGATCGAACCCGGGTCTCCCACATCGGAGGCAGACACTTTAACCTCTGAGCCACCAATGAACCATCAACCCCAGGCCTCACTTTTCTGCTCAGTGACCTTGTTCTTTAAAGGTTTTATTTGCTAGCAGCTGTTCGCTTTATTTCAGGGCTCAAAAAGCAGAGGAGGCAGCCCAGGTGGGATAAGTGGCCTGCTGTAAGACTCCAGTATCAACCTGTAGTGTCTAATCGCACCCTTAGAGAAACCCAGGTTCTTGTGTGTCAGTACTAACTAGTTAGGTTCCATTTTAAAGGGAAACAGGTTAACTTTAACCTCTGAGCCACCAATGAACCATCAACCCCAGGCCTCACTTTTCTGCTCAGTGACCTTGTTCTTTAAAGGTTTTATTTGCTAGCAGCTGTTCGCTTTATTTCAGGGCTCAAAAAGCAGAGGAGGCAGCCCAGGTGGGATAAGTGGCCTGCTGTAAGACTCCAGTATCAACCTGTAGTGTCTAATCGCACCCTTAGAGAAACCCAGGTTCTTGTGTGTCAGTACTAACTAGTTAGGTTCCATTTTAAAGGGAAACAGGTTATTAAAGATTTGTGTATGAAAGTGGTATAAAGACAAACCTTTGAGGGGCTTTCCTGGTGGTCCAGTGGCTAAGACTCCACATTCCCATTGCAGGGGGCCCAGGTTTGATCCCTGGTCAGGGAACTAGATCCCACACGCTGCAACTAAGAGTTCACCTGCCTCAACAAAGATTAAAGACCCCACGTGCCGTGACTAAGACCTGGCGCAACCAAATAAAGAAATATAAATAAGATATATATTTAAATATAAAAAATTTTAAAAAATACAAACCTTTGACTCCTTTGCAAACCAGGACACACAGACCCCTGACTTCTCCCCCAAGGCCTGTGGTAAATGGAAGAGGCAGAGAAAGAGGCAGATCCCAGGGCAAGACTAGACTGTCAAGATGAACAGCTGTCCCTCAAGACTCCTCCTTAATCGAGTCTTTCATTACCTCCCAAGACGCAATAGTCTTGATGGCATTCAAACTCTCCCCCACTGCCATGGGGACTCAGGGGATCCACAGGGCCTTCAGGACAGCAGGTAGGGGTGGGTACAGGGGACACAATCAGTTCAGTTCAGTTCAGTCACTCAGTCATGTCCGACTCTTCGTGACCCCATGAATCACAGCACGCCAGGCCTCCCTGTCCATCACCAACTCCCAGAGTTCACTCAGACTCATGTCCATCGAATCAGTGATGGCATCCAGCCATCTCATCCTCTGTCATCCCCTTCTCCTCCTGCCCCCAATCCCTCCCAGCATCAGAGCCTTTTCCAATGAGTCAACTCTTCGCATGAAGTGGCCACAGTACTGGAGTTTCAGCTTTAGCATCATTCCCTCCAAAGAAATCCCAGGGCTGATCTCCTTCGGAATGGACTGGCTGGATCACCTTGTAGTCCAAGGGACTCTCAAGAGTCTTCTCCAACACCATAGTTCAAAAGCATCAATTCCTTGGCACTCAGCTTTCTTCATAGTCCAACTCTCACATCCATACATGACCATTGGAAAAACCATAGCCTTGACTAGACAGACCTTTGTTGGCAAAGTAATGTCTCTGCTTTTCAATACGCTATCTAGGGTGGTCATAACTTTTCTTCCAAGGAGCAAGCGTCTTTTAATTTCATGGCTGCAGTCACCGTCTGCAGTGATTTTGGAGCCCAGAAAAATAAATTTTGACACTGTTTCCACTTCCCCATCTATGTCCCATGAAGTGATGGGACCAGATGCCATGATCTTTGTTTTCTGAATGTTGAGCTTTAAACCAGCTTTTACAGTCTCCTCTTTCACTTTCATCAAGAGGCTTTTTAGTTCCTCTTCACTTTCTGCCATTAGGGTGATGTCATCTGCCTATTTGAGGTTATTGATATTTCTCCTGGCAATCTTAATTCCAGCTTGTGCTTCTTCCAGTCCAGCGTTTCTCATGATATACTCTGCATATAAGTTAAATAAGCAGGGAGACAATATACAGCCTTGACGTACTCCTTTCCTGTTTGGAACCAGTCTGTTGTTCCATGTCCAGTTCTAACTGCTGCTTCCTGACCTGCATATAGGTTTCTCAAGAGGCAGGTCAAGTGGTCTAGTATTCCCATCTTTTTCAGAATTTTCTACAGTTTATTGTGATCCACACAGTTAAAGGCTTTGGCATAGTCAATAAAGCAGAAATAGATGTTTTTCTGGAACTCTCTTTGCTTTTTCCATGATCCAGTAGATGTTGGCAATTTGATCTCTGGTTCCTCTGCCTTTTCTAAAACCAGCCTGAACCACTGGAAGTTCATGGTTCACGTATTGCTGAAGCCTGGCTTGGAGAATTTTGAGCATTACTTTACTAGTGTGCGAGATGAATGCAATTGTGTGGTAGTTTGAGCATTCTTTGGCATTGCCTTTCTTTGGGATTGGAATGAAAACTAACCTTTTCCAGTCCTGTGGCCACTGCTGAGTTTTCCAAAAAATGGTGGCTTGGGTACCTGGGTGCCAACTGAAACCTATGTCAGACCCTGTGCCACAGTACAGCATGAAGGACTCAGGGCAGCAAAGGCCTGGGGTGGTGGGTGAAGTTTTGAAAATAATGAGAGGATGGGTTCCAGATGGGTTTATCAGATGTGTAAAGCTGGTTCCAAGTTATCATTAAGGTCTGTCTACAAAAAGAACATCCTCAAAAATGATACTGATAGGAGACTTCACTGGTGGTCCAGTGGTTAAGACTTTACCTTCCAATGCAGATGGTGTGGGTTCGATCCCTGGTTGGCGAGCTAAGATCTCACATGCCTCGAGAACAAAAATAAAATAAAAACATAAAACAGAAGCAATATTCAATAAAGACTTTAAAAATGGTTGATATTAACAGAACATTAAAAGGACACTGGTAATCAAAACTACAGTGAGATACCACTCCCCCATCCCCATTACTAGGATGGCTATAATCAAAAAGACAGATGATAACAATTGTCGGTGAGGATGTGAAGATGTGGAACACTCATACATGTTTGGTCGAATGTAAAATTGCAGCTTTTTTGGAAGCCAGTTTGGGGGTTCCTCAAAATGTCAAACATAACATAGGATCCACAATTCTACTCCTAGGTATATACCCAAGAGAAATGAAAACATAAGTTCATACAAAGACTTGAACATGAACGTTCATAGCAGTTTTATTCATAATAGCCCCAAAGTACAAACCATTTAACTGTTCATCAGCTGGTCAAAGATAAAATGTAGTATGTCCACACAGCCCAATGCTATTCAATCACAAAAGGGAATGAAGCATTGCTACATGCTGCAACGTTGATGAACCTTGAAAAACTCCTGTGAAGTGAAGGAAGCTGGGTCACAAAAGACCACATGCATGATTCCACTTTCATGAAATGTCCTGAGTAGGCAAATCCATAGAGACAGAAAGTAGATTAGTGGTTTCCAGCAGCCAGTAGGAGGAGGGAATGGGGAGTAACTGTAAATGGATTCTTTTTTTCTTCTTCTTTTTTTTTTTTTTTAAAGGGGAGGTGGTGTTATGAAAATGATCTGGAACTAGGTAATGGTGATGGTTGCACAACTTTGTGAATATATTAAAAACAACTGTATTGCCCATTTTAAAAGCAGGAATTTTTTGGTGTGTGAATTATATCTCAGTTTTTAAAATCAGAGGAAAATGACGCCGATGGAGAGGAGTCAGCGGAACTGAAAAAATGAAATGGATCGCGAGTGTCGCCTGTCCCCGTCCGTCGCCTCCGTCTGAACGAACTTTAGGATCAAGAACCGGCACCGAGAGGGCCTTCGGGAAGCGACACTGGGGACTGGATCTAGGAAGAAACACGGCGCGGGATTCGAAGGGAATGCGGTTAAGGTGGCGGCCTGGGATCGCCTAGGACAGGGGAGGCGTCCGTAGGCTCCGAAGTTGGCCGGGCGGGAGCGGAGATTTAAAGGCTGGAGCCCAGAGGCTCTTAAAGAGGCCCGGGCGAATTCCCACTCGGCGTCCACCTTAAAGCCAGCTCCCGGGCGCCAGTGATCGGACCCGGGTAAGTGCGCGGGGCCGCGGGGGAGGCCCGGTACGCATGCCCTGCTGGGTCCCGGGAGCTCGGCGCAGGTGGCACAAACCTCGTGAGCCGCGCGTCCTGGGAGTCTGGGGCCCGCGGGGGTGCCAGGGTCGCAGCGCCGGGCCCGGCCTCCCCAGCGCCTACGGAGGCGGCGCTCTATTTTTAGCAGGCGCTGTTGCAATATAAGGAATGCGCGGCTCGCCAGGCGCTAGGCTGGGGCGCGCGCGGGCTGCGCGGTCGCTTTAAGGAGGCTCCGGGGCGGGGACCGGCCGAAGCGGCCGGCAGGCCGCGGGCCCAAAGCCCTCAGTCCGGCCGCCGCGGGGCCCGGAGGGCGCGGCGCTGCCTTCTGGTTGGCGCGGGCATGGAGGAGGTGGCCTGAGGCCGGAGCCAAGCTGGGCTGGAGTACGCGGTGAGAGGTCGGGGCGGGCTGGGAGGGAGGGGACCGGCCGGGTGCTTTGTTCCGGGCGGGAGGTGTGGCCACCCCGGGCCGGGCCGGAGGACGGCGCTTGGGGACTGGCCTTTTGCCCCCATCTCAGGCTCCAGCGTAACTGTGTGCGATCGAGAAGTCGGCGACGGTCGGGACCCCGGTGAAATGGGCCTGTTCACCACCTAAAAAGCCCCTTTCATGGTAACCGCCCTTGGGTTCCTTTTTCCTCTGGCGAGAAGCCGCGGGGAGTGGGCGGCGGGTCTCGAGTGGGATGGGGAAGGGTTGGTGGTGGCTCTTTATATTTTTAGAAGGGCGTTAACGAGGGCAGGGATCTGCCGAGAGAGTTGTCAAATTTGTCTGAATGATAAAAAGCAGGCTGCTGCATTAACAGTCTTTTGCGGCGCCACGGGGCTTGGGGCTCCGGTCACTACCAGGGCCCCGGCTCATTCATTGAATGGGACCTGCAGGGGCGCCCACTGCGTGTGGGGCACAGGCCAGATCCTGTGCCGTGGGGAAGGTAGGGGTGCAAAGTGAGCCCTGTGTGTCGGTTCTGGGATCAGGCGAGCACAGGGGCTGTGGAAACAGACAGCGTGGAGGGTCAGGGAAGGCCTCCTAAAGGAGGTGATGCCTGGCAGAGCATGGGCACTGGACACCCAGATAGACTCTGTGGCTGGAGCTGAGGTTTGTGCTGGCTGGGGCCGGAGGCCAGTCTGGAGAGGCAGACAAGGGCCACTTCATACTGGCCCTGATCCCTGCGCTCTGGGATTGTTCCCACCCCCCCCTCCCCTTACAATCC
>SJYC01105788.1:0-23424 GCA_006408675.1 Madoqua kirkii | reverse complement strand
TGCTAGAATGGTTCTTGCCCCTCCAAGACTCACACTGTGTCCTGGACCTGACCAGAGAGGGTAACTGACAAGGCTCAGATCTGTACCCTCAAAAGAGTGACCTTCCTCACAGCAGGAATGATGAAGAAATCTGACCAAAAAGCCCCGAAGCTCCACTGCAATAATAGCTGCCCCAGGGCTTTCACAGACGTGTATATGCTTGCTCATCATTTGATGAGGCTCCAGAAGGGTCTTCTTATTACCCCCATGCAGATGGGGAACAGGGGCTAGAAAGAGTCAGTAACTTGCCCAAGATCCTATCTAGGGTCCATGTAGACCCTCAGCTCTCCAGCCCCTCTGGGGAGAGTCTGGCTGCCCTGGCTTCCCGGCTCCAGGTGCAGCCTGTGTTAGGCTGTGACTCCGTTGCCTTTCACTGGTTGGTTCAAGTGTGGGGTGGTGAGCTGCTGGTTTTAATAACTGACACGTGTCAGGGGCTTTGCAGCAAACAAAGCATTTTCAACATGACACTTCTTAGCGTTGCTCCTACTTCTCTTCCCAGGAAAGAAATTTGAGCTGGCTAACATTTTTGTAAATCTCCCAATTTCCTATAAATCGCATTTCCCTGCTGACTAGGGGACTGAAAATGTTTTGGGTCATGATTTTGACCCTCAGTCTCTTCTCATTCCTAGCAGCTAGTTAGCTTCTCTGTCTGTGGATTAGGGTGTAGTTTGTCCTTTCTCTGCTAGGTCAGGAGGTTTGAAGCTTTGATGCTCTGGAGTTTTGGAAGCTACAGGGTCTGCCAGCCTCTATGGGGGTGGGGTGGGTGTTGTGTAAGCCAGGAGCTCTAGCAGAAACTGCCCCTTACCCCCCTACTTCAGCGTTTCCTTATGGGAGGGGGGCAGTCAAGGCCCTCTGCTGAACACCGGTGAGGCAAGTGACAGTTGTCCAGGGCTGCCAGCTCTGTGTGTATTTGCCACCACTTATGTTTTCACCTGCCTAAGATATCTTTGTGACAGGTATAACTTTTATTAGCTCTAACCACAGTATTTCACACTTTCGGTTGATCTGGGTTGCTTAGAGACAAGTCCATTATCCCTGGGGTTGGCTCCTGAGCTTGAGTGATCACGTGGAACCAGGGAAGACTTCTGGGCTCTGATGGACTGAACCAGTTCCTGGAGTGTCTGGGTTTAATATCAGCTCGTTTCACAAGTTGACCAGCCTGCTGGATCAAGTAACTTCTCGGGGAAATATGACCTCCATTTTATATTTCACATCTGGTGTCATCACTGTCTCCCAGTGAAATACCCCATAAGGAGTATGCCTCCCTGGAAGCACTTGGAAACATACCTGCTCATGAATATCATGTAGTCTGCACAAAACACACGCACGTGAACTATATAGGAACACATTCTTGTGCAAAGTTGGGATGTTCTTAAGCATCCATAAAGTGTGGATTGAGTTCCAAAGGCTCCACACCTGTCACGCCTGGGGCAGGTATCTGACTAGCTAGAAGGTACAATTACCTTTGTCTGGGGATGGGAGAAAAGAAGGATGCTTCTGACTGCAAATAACAAAACCTAAGAAGTAGTGGATTAAGCAGAGTTTAGATCTCCCGGAGATGCTCTCAACTCTGGTGAAGTCTCTGTACAAGGATGGGATATTAGTGCCATTTCCAGCAAGTTCTTGCATAGGACAGGCAGCCAAGGAGGCTGAGTGTTCAGAGCAATGGTTTTTACCTTCTTGGGCCACTACCTCTTTAATATGCCAGTGAGATGCCCAGAGAAACATTTCTTGGATGTATGAAGTTAGGCAGACAGTTTGGGAGATTTGTGGGTTTCTGAAAATGAGCCCTGGATCCCAGGCTAGATCCCTTGCTTCACTACTGTTCACTGAGGACCTGCTCTGAGGCTCTGACCTCTCAGCCAGGCCAGCAGACTGTCATGGAGGAGCCAGACAGGCATAATTCTCAGCCATGAGAGGAAGTCCATGCCATCAGCCAGATCTGTCTTGTGGAACTCTGAGAGCGTAGTGCTGCCATCCCCTCTTCAGACAACAGAGAACGTTGCAAGGCCAGGGGGACATCCACACTGCATGCCTTGGTGTCTGCTGCGCATCCCTTGGTGCCCATCTCTAGTCTTCCAGGTAACATTCTTGCTGCCATAATGAGGCTGGTGCTGTGTGTTCCAGCTCCCCACCCGTGGCCATCTACTGAGCCTCACCACCGAGACCAGGGTCTGTTGCCCGCTGGCATAATCCAAGACAGCTTTCTGCAGTCATCTGCATTGTAGGGGTCATGAAATAGCAGTGTGTATTTAGCTTCTAAATGTCCCTATCATTGTCCTTTCGTGATTTTTAAAATATTTATTTATTTGGCTATGTTGGGTCTTCGCTGTGGCATGCAGGATCTTTAGTTGTGGTGTATGAACTCAGCTGCGGCATGTGGGATCTAGTTCCGTGACCAGGAATTAAAGTTGGGTCTCCTGTGTTTGAAGAGCAGAGTCTTAGCCACTGGACCTCCAGGGAAGTCTCTCCTTTAGTATTTTTGATAGCTTTAGTCAGTGGAAACTGCTGATGGCCAGGTGGCCAAATGACAATGTGGGTTACCATTGGTTATAAGGTGACGTGCTCAGAGGGGCACATTTTCATCTACAGAGCTGGCATCTGGCCACCTAGATGTATAAAACATAGTGATTTGGGTGTGGGTTTTGTTGCTAATGAGATTTTGGAGAGTATAGGAAGGGATTTGGTCATAGAAGGAGGTGGCAGGAGATGGGAGTCCTGAGCTCCGATTCAGGCCCTCTGTGACCCTGTCCACAGGGCCTTGGGAGCGTCCTGGGCTGCAGGGGCTCAGGCTCCATCTGTGACTTGTCTAGCCCGCCCTCAGGGTTGTCATGGGGATTAGATGAAATACACAGATGAGAACATGCTTGGGAGACCAGAAAGGGTGGTAAGAACTAAGAGCATTATCAGTATTTAGGCAGCCTTTAGATAACAGAATCACAGACCAGGAAGGGGCCCCTGGAGCATATTTAGTCTCAGTTCAGATCTAGGAGAGCATATTTCTCATAGTGGTGAGGTAAATGGTTTTAGGCAGGACATATTTTAATAGTTACATACATACTTATTTATGTGTATTTTAAAGATAAAGGTATGACATCAAACCTATTTTTTTAATGGCTGTTTTGCTCAGATTAAGGCTAAGTAAGGATTTTGAGTTAAAAACTATACTGATTTTTAAGGTAAAGATTAAGCCATTAATAGTTCAGTAGTAGACTTTGGACCAAATGGGCCCTTGAGTAGAGGCTAGGAAAATTTGTGCAGCCTTTGAGGAGCAGATCTTAGCTGGGCCCTTCTAGAGGCAGGGAGGTTCAGTTCAGTTCAGTTCAGTCCAGTTCAGTCGCTCAGTCGTGTCCAACTCCTTGCGACCCCATGAATCACAGCACGCCAGGCCTCCCTGTTTATCACCAACTCTTAGAGTTCACTCAGACTCACGTCCATCGAGTCAGTGATGCCATCCAGCCATCTCATCCTCAGTCGTCCCCTTCTCCTCCTGCCCCCAATCCCTCCCAGCATCAGAGTCTTTTCCAGTGAGTCAGCTCTTCTCATGAGGTAGCCAAAGTCCTGGAGTTTCAGCTTTAGCATCATTCGTTCCAAAGAAATCCTAGGGCTGATCTTCAGAATGGACTGATTGGATCTCCTTGCAATCCAAGGGACTCTCAAGAGTCTTCTCCAACACCACAGTTCAAAAGCATCAATTCTTTGGCACTCAGCCTTCTTCACAGTCCAACTCTCACATCCATACATGACCACAGGAAAAACTATAGCCTTGACTAGACAGACCTTAGTCAGCAAAGTAATGTCTCTGCTTTTCAATATACTGTCCACGTTGGTCATAACTTTTCTTCCAAGGAGTAAGCGTCTTTTAATTTCATGGCTGCAGTCACCATCTGCAATGATTTTGGAGCCCCCAAAAATAAAGTCTGACACTGTTTTCACTGCTTCCCCATCTATTTCCCATGAAGTGATGGGACCGGATGCCATGACCTTCGTTTTCTGAATGTTGAGCTTTAATGTTGAGCAGGGAGATTGCTGCCCCTCAAAGCAGTTTACCCATTGGGGATTCACTCATCCTTGCAAAGTTCTTTCCTTTCTCACCTTAACCTGTCCCAATGGATCTGTGCCACATGAACCTTGACAGTCATGCTTTTTCCAGCACAAGTAGCCTTGCATTCTCCAACTGCTCCTCAGATGACATGGCTTAAAGATAGTCTCTCTGGGTGTCCACCCTCCCTCTGGCTGGACTGGACTAGAGGCTCTGCATTGGCCATCTCTAAGCCTCACAACAGTTTTGCTCTTGGCCCTTTACAGATGTGGAAACAGGAATTCAGAGTGGTAGTCACCCCCTTGGCTGTGGGCTGAGAGGAGCAGAGCCGGGAAGGAGTCTCATCACGGTCTGATTGGTCCTGGAGGGCCTGCTCCACCTGTTACACAGTGCTGCTCCCAGGACTGATAGATGACTTTGGTCCTTCTGATGACACCCCTCTTCTCTCTCAGTGCTCATGGGGTGTGGCTCATGGGGGTCTGGCAAGATATAGTCAGTGCTGGAGTGGAGTAGAGGCCTCACGGGGAGAGGGGACAGACCAGTTCACACACAGGGATGCTGAGACGCGGCAGCAACCGTGGAGGTGCAGGTGTGGCTGGTTGACAAGAGAGGCAGAGGGGCCCCAGATGGTGGCAGTTTCCCCCTAATTTCCATTAATCCTTTGGTCAACCAGGAAGCCCTCCATCATTTGCGCACTTGACATATTTTGTAATTTTCAAAGATATAAAAATACAAAGGATGATATATAACAAACACCATGTATCCATTACCCCAGTTGAGCAGATGGGACCCTTTTGTCTGCCCTTGATCCCTTCCACTCTGGCAGTGCTTCAGCACGTCCCTGCTCAGGAGACCTGGCTGACTGGGCCTGCCCTCAGCCTCCAACCGACTTTCAGAGCCCCGCTCCCAAGTTTCCACATCTTGGCTCTGAGCTCCACGTCCCCAGCAAATTTAATGAATAACCACCTGGGACTCCATCGAGGTTGTCAGTAGATCTTTTTGCTGCCTGAACTCACACTGGGGTGAGATAAGTGTACATCTTGGGATTTAACCTCTTTCAAAAAGTTCCTCCACCCACATACACACCTGCCTTGACCATCGTGGTTTCAGGCCAGACTCTGGTGCATCATTTTGTCACAGCTGCCCAAACCAAACTGTGATTCAGATAGTAAAGGTAAATATTTGGAAAAGAGAGGAAAAAAAACAATTTTCTTTTTCTAATTAGATGACAGTTTGTTAAGCTGCTCATCTTCAAAACCTTGAGCAAAATGCATTTTATGTTCTAAAGTGCAGGACTGCTTTGAAGGAAGGAAGCTGGAGTCTGATATGGTACCTTGACACGGCCTTGGGAAAAGAGCCTGATGCTGGGAAAGATTGAAGGCAGGAGGAGAGAGAAGGGAGCAACAGAGGATGAGATAGTTGGATGGCATCACAGTTTCAGCGGACAGAGTTTGAGCAAACTCAGGGAGATAGTGAAGGACAGGAAGCCTGGCGTGTTCCAGTTCATGGGGTCACGAAGAGTCAGATATGAATGAGCAACTGAACAACTCCACCACAGCCTTGCCAGCTCTCCCTTTCCTGGAAACGAGGCTCCTGTGTGCCTGGTCCTGGGTCCTCCTCTCTGCCAAGCATTCCAACTGCAGAGGAGGCAGCTCTCCATGATGACAGGAGATGGTTTCTCACCCAACTCTGCAGGCTCCTTCTTCCACCCTGGCTGACTGAGCTGGAACCTGACATGGCCCATTTGCATGTAGTTTAGGCTTGAGTTAAGACAGTTAGCAAAGCACCACTTGTAAAGCTGTGCAGGAAAGATTTAAAAACCTGGAAAAGCCTTGCATTCCCCAAGCAGATTGGCTTTTCAAGGAGTCACCGTTGGGGACAGAGATTTCAATTAGTTTTGTGATAGAACACAGGGGCCTGAGGTGGTCCCCAGGTTTTTTTTACTGAGTGGTGAGAATGAGTTGAAATGTTTTCTGTCCCTGAGTTGCCAACAAAGGATAACACTGTCTGCATCCTTTCCCTTGACTCGATGGGGATGCTGCAGAAGCTGGCAAAGGCTAGGACCCCAAAGACCTCAGAAGGATCTGCTTTGTTGGGGTTTCTCTTGCAATAGAAATGATCAGAGGCTGTGCCAATAAAGGCAGTTAAGTCTGTTCTAAACCTGAAAACTATTTGTTTATGCGAGAATACACATACATATTCTGTTGATGGCCTACTTTTTAAAGAAAAGTTTTGGTTTAAAAAGAATCTACTAAGTAATATTTCATTATATATATGTACCACAACTTCTTTATCTACTCATCTGTTGATGGCCCTCTGGGTTGCTTCCATGTTCTAGCTATTGTAAAAACTGCTGCGTGAACATTGGGATAAACGCATCTTTTTCAGTTATGGTCTTCTCAGGGTATGTTGCTAAGTCACTTCAGTCGTGTCCGACTCTGTGCAACTCCATAGACGGCAGCCCACCAGGCTCCCCCATCCCTGGGATTCTCCAGGCAAGAACACTGGAGTGGGTTGCCATTTGTTACTCAGCCATAAAAAAGAATGCATTTGAGTCAGTTCTAATGAATGAGGTGGATGAAGTTAGAGCCCAAGAAGTAAGTCAGAAAGAGAAAAACAAATGTCATATGTTAATGCATATATGTAGAATCTAAAAAGATGGTACTGATAAACCTGTTTGCAGGGCAGCAATGGAGACTCAGATATAGAAAACAGACTTGTAGACCCCGTTGAGGGAAGAGAAGGGAATGAGTAGCATGGAGACATATATATTACCATATGTAAAATAGATAGCCGTTTGGAATTTGCTGTATGAAGTGTAACTCACACTTGTGCTCTGTGACAACCTGGAGGAACAGGATGGGGTGGGAGGAGGGAGGGAGGTTCAAGAGGGAGGGTCGTATGTATACCTATGGCTGATTCATGTTGATGTATGGCAGAAACCGTAAGGTTTTTAAAAAATTGTTTTTAAAGAATCTGCTATACATACTCTGTGTTAGGATGTCGCTTGAATTCTAACTACCCAGATTAAAAGTAAAAGTATTTGTAAGCATGTGGTGCTGTGTGGAGATAGCCGAAGATGTGCTGGAGCTGGGGAGACCCATCTTCCCCTTTAGAGCTGAACATTCTGGGGGAACCTGGGGACAGGTTCTTGCCTCCCCAAAGCATTATATATTCATTTCAAGGGCAAAATTTGTTTAAATTCAGTTCTGTTTTTTCTTTGTTAGCCGTTAGAACTTTTAACACACCTTGAAAATTCTACCTTTTAGATGACCCCAAACTCACTCCTTTGTATTTTAATTCCGCTGGGAATGGAGGTCCCAAGGCCGAGGCAAACACATCTCTTTTGGGGAGTACCATTCTCTCACAAGGAGGCTAGGCAGCCCAAAATAGCATCCATCATGTTCTTTCAATGCCTGCTTTATTGTAACCGGAGATGATGGAAAAGGGTGGAACCACGGTCCCAAAGCCTTGGGGGCATATATTAAAAAAATAACTTCTGTGAGATATGTCTTCTGAGTGGTCCCTCCTAACCCGCATTCCTCAGGTTAAGATTCTCCTGGCATCAGAGTCAGGAAGGCCTAGGCTCCGCACACACGCTCACTCACACCCATTCTCTTCTGGAAGAGGAAGTCAGCACCCCCCCCAACCCCCCTTGCCCTGCTGGTGCTCCTGGGGTGCTAAGACACGGTGACCCCCGCCCCACCCGCCCACGGGGCTCCTTTCCGCTTATCTGGGGCTGGGTGGGTGTTTCCTGCATGTTTGAGATTTTAAAGAGGAAATCAAAATAAAGAAACAAAGCCTTTGTTTTACTTCTGGGCTCACACTGAGGGCGGCTAGAGGGATGGAAAAGGGGGAGCGGGAGCAGGTCACTTGGCGCTTCCACAAAATAACCATTCTCATAAGCACTTAACGGGGGCTTTTTCCTACTTGGGGCTGGTGTGTGTGGATAGGAGAGCTGGGTGGAGGGTGGGAGAGCCCCTGTGTGGAAGGAAGGAGGAGAGGGCCCAGGCAGGGTCTGGAGCCACCAGCAACTGGCCTCAGGGGGGCTCAGGGCCCCTCAGTCCTCACTCCCTTCCTCAGAGGACCCACAGGAGAGCGGGGAGGCTCCTGGGCCGCAGGGCCCCCTGCTGACTCTCTGCCCCCTCCCTGTCCTCTGTGTGACCTTGGGCAAGTCCCCACCTGCTTGGCCCTCCTTTGCCGTGTCTGTAACAGGGACAGGGCTGCTGCGACTTACGTGTCCTGGCCACACCGCCCTCCTTTCTTGTTTAATCAAGTTAGGCTGGGGGAACTCTCATCCCACAGATGTGGAAGTGGGGAGATGCTCTCCCCAGAAGTTCTTTGTTTTCCACAAAGATTTTCTCCCTGTGGAAGCTCTCTGAGAGTATCATTTATTTTTCTTTGAAGATTACCCGTTCATTGATGGAAACACTCCCCATCTGCAGTATTTCTGGGGATGGCAGGGTGGGGACCAGGCCCACTGGCCATCTGGGCTCCAGAGTCAGCTGCTAACTCTGCGTGGGTGCCCTAGGTGTGACTTCCCCACTCCCTAGGCCCCACCGTGCCAAGGCTGTGTGTAACAGGCTGTCACCGAGGGCCTATGAGAAACGGGGGCTTTTTCCTACTTGGGGCTGGTGTGTGTGGATAGGAGAGCTGGGTGGAGGGTGGGAGAGCCCCTGTGTGGAAGGAAGGAGGAGAGGGCCCAGGCAGGGTCTGGAGCCACCAGCAACTGGCCTCAGGGGGGCTCAGGGCCCCTCAGTCCTCACTCCCTTCCTCAGAGGACCCACAGGAGAGCGGGGAGGCTCCTGGGCCGCAGGGCCCCCTGCTGACTCTCTGCCCCCTCCCTGTCCTCTGTGTGACCTTGGGCAAGTCCCCACCTGCTTGGCCCTCCTTTGCCGTGTCTGTAACAGGGACAGGGCTGCTGCGACTTACGTGTCCTGGCCACACCGCCCTCCTTTCTTGTTTAATCAAGTTAGGCTGGGGGAACTCTCATCCCACAGATGTGGAAGTGGGGAGATGCTCTCCCCAGAAGTTCTTTGTTTTCCACAAAGATTTTCTCCCTGTGGAAGCTCTCTGAGAGTATCATTTATTTTTCTTTGAAGATTACCCGTTCATTGATGGAAACACTCCCCATCTGCAGTATTTCTGGGGATGGCAGGGTGGGGACCAGGCCCACTGGCCATCTGGGCTCCAGAGTCAGCTGCTACACTCTGCGTGGGTGCCCTAGGTGTGACTTCCCCACTCCCTAGGCCCCACCGTGCCAAGGCTGTGTGTAACAGGCTGTCACCGAGGGCCTATGAGAAAGAGCCTATCACTCAGAATGGAGCAGAAGTTAAAACTGAACGCCAGACCTCTTCCCCTACTCTTTGTGACCCCATGGACTACAGCACGCCAGGCTTCCCTGTCCATCACCAGCTCCCACAGCTTGCTCAAACTCATGTCCGTCAAGTCAGTGATGCCATCCAACCAGCTCATCCTCTGTCATCCCTTGCTCCTTGCCTTCCTTCTTTCCCAGCATCAAGCTCTTTCCCAATGAGTCAGTTCTTCACATCAGGTGGCCAAAGTAGTGGAGCTTCAGCTTCAGCACCAGTCTTCCCAATGAATATTCAGGTTGATTTCCTTTAGGACTGACTGGTTTCATCTCCTTGCAGTCCAAGGGACTCTCAAGAATCTCCTCCAGCACCACAGTTTAAAAGCATCAGTTTTACACATGGTAATGTATATGTTTCAATGTTACTCTCTCAATTCTTCCCACTCTCTCCTTGCTTTGTTGTGTCCATAAGTCTGTTTTCTATGTCTAAGAAACAGGTTCATCAGTATCATTTTTCTAGATTCCATGTATATGCATTAATATATGATATTTGTTTTCCTCCTTCTGACTTACTTCACTCTGTATAACAGGTTCTAGGTTCATCAACCTCACTAGAACTGACTCAAATTTGTTTCTTTTAAAAAAAAATTGTTCCTTTTTATGGCTGTGTAATATTCCATTATATATATAGACCACAGCTTCTTTATCCATTCATCTGCTGATGGACATCTAGGTTGCTTCCATGTTCTAGCTATTGTAAGTAGTGCTGCAGTGAACACTGGATTACATGTATCTTTTTCAGTTATGGGTATATGCCCAGTAGTGGGATTGCTAGGTCATATGGTAGTTTTATTTCTAAGAATAAAACTCCTAAGAAATCTCCGTTCTCCGTAGTGGCTGTATCAATTTACATTCCCACCAACAATGCCAGAGGGTTTCCTTTTCTCTACATCCTCTCAAGCATTTATTGTTTGTAGATGTTTTTGATGATCGCCATTGTGACAAGTGTGAGGTGATACCTAGTTATAGTTTTGATTTACATTTGTCTAATAATGAGTGATGTTGTGTATTTTTTCACATGTTTACTGGCCATCTGGATGTCTTCTTTAGAGAAATGTCTGTTTAGGTCTTCTGCCCATTTTTTGATTGGGTTGTTTGTTTTTCTGATGTTGAACTGTATGAACTGCTTGTATATTTTAGAGATGAATCCTTTGCCAGTTCCTTCATTTGTAATTATTTTCTCTCATTCTAAGAGTTGTCTTTTCATCTTGTTTATAGTTTCCTTTGCTGTTCAAAAGCTTTTAAGTTTAATTAGGTCCCATTTGTTTATTTTTATTTCCATTACTCTAGGAGGTGGATCATAGAGGATCTTTCTGTGATTTATGTCAAGAAGTTTCTGCCTATGTTTTCCTCTAAGAGTTTTATAGTTTCTGGTTTTAGCATTTAGGTTTTTAATCCATTTTGAGTTTATCTTTGTGTATGGTGTTAGGAAGTATTCTAACTTTATTCTTTTACACATGGCTGTCCAGTTTTCCCAGTTATCTTTTCTCCATTGTATAGTCTTACCTCCTCTGTCAAAGATAAGATGCCCATAGGCATATGGGTTTATCCCTGGGCTTTCTGTTGTATTTCCTCGGTCTATATTTCTGTTTTGGGGCCAATATCATACTGTCTCGATGACTGTAGCTTTGTAGTGTGGACTGAAATCAGGACTGTTGATTCCTCCAGCTCCATTCTTCTTTCTCAGGATTGCTGTGGCTAATCGGGGTCTTTCGCATTTCCATACCATTATTCTTGACTGCAGAGAAATGATGACATGGAGACTAGGCTGGGAGCCTACCCTTTTACTTGTGAAAAGAGCCATTAAAGAGCTTGTTCGAGCAAGAGGTATGCACCTGCACCCCAGACCTCCACTGTGACCTTCTGCAGAACCACAGCAGGAGCTGTGGGATTGTTGTCGTCCCTGTTCTGAACCCGGTCCAAGTCTTCAGCCAGGCTTTCTTTCCCAATGACCAGAGCAAACACAAATGTTAATCTTTTTTTTCTTGTGTTAGAACAGTGTGCACTGTTCTAACTGTTCTAACTATTAGTAGCTGTGAGGATTAGAACTGAGGTAGGTCAATACATTTATTGAGCATCTTCTCAGTGTAACATATGTGCTGTTGTATCCCCTTGGTCTACAAGGGAATTCCCTTGGTGTTCCCTTGGAGGATAAAGCGGAGCATGGGCCCTGTCCTCCTGGAGCTGACAGTCTAATGGGGATACACACTGCATCATAAACAATTAAGCCAGGAGTGCAGCATGCAGAGTGCTGACGAGACAGATGACTGGGTGTCTTGGGAGGCAGAGCAGTGACCTCAGCTTGTGTGAGGTGCTGGTCAGAAAAGGTAGGTGAGTGCTTAGCACTTGGTCAGGACGTGATGAACAGCCCTGGCCGCAGGACTCAGCCTGATTCTGCTCCATCTGGTTACTGCTACCCATCCAACAGTGATGGTTTTGCACAGAGAAGTTTATATATTAATTTGTCAAGGGTCACACAGCTAGTAGGTGGCACAATCAGGATTCCAGACTGGGCCTGTTGGACTCATTCCCTTGTTTCTAACATCTGCTCTGCCTCCAGCTCTACCTCCTGTGCTCATCCTTGTCAGATGGGATGAGGCTCTGCAGTTTCTGCCTTTCTCTGCATGCCAAAATAAGCCACCCATGGGTTGTGGGTGGTGATCATTCCTTGGGTCATCAGGAATAAAATGTGCTTCCTTGTTGAGCCCTGGCTTGCCCTCACAGCAGGAGCGGTGGCCTTGCATCCCACTGGGTGGCCAAGGTCTCGCTATAGTCTCCCTACTGATCACCTCCCAGGCCGAAGGAGGTGATTCAAAGACAGCCCCTTCGTTCCCCTCCAGCCCGATCCTGAGTGCTTCAGGGCAGCCTGGAGAGCAGCCTTGAATGGCCCCAGGCACACTTCTGTGCAATTCGGTGGAGGGGACTCTGGTGAGAGTCCCCACAGCATAGTGAGGTCAGGAAGCAACAGTTAGAACTGGACATGGAGCAACAGACTGGTTCCAAATAGGAAAAGGAGTACGTCAAGGCTGTATATTGTCACCCTGCTTATTTAACTTATATGCAGAGTACATCATGAGAAACGCTGGACTGGAATAAACACAAGCTGGAATCAAGATTGCCAGGAGAAATATCAATAACCTCAGATATGCAGATGACACCACCCTTATGGCAGAAAGTGAGGAGGAGCTAAAAAGCCTCTTGATGAAAGTGAAAGAGGAGAGTGAAAAAGTTGGCTTAAAGCTCAACATTGAGAAAACGAAGATCATGGCATCTGGTCCCATCACTTCATGGGAAATAGATGGGGAAACAGTAGGAACAGTGTCAGACTTTATTTTGGGGGGCTCCAAAATCATTGCAGATGGTGACTGCAGCCATGAAATTAAAAAAACACTTACTCCTTAGAAGAAAAGCTATGACCAACCTAGATAGTATATTGAAAAGCAGAGACATTACTTTTCCAACAAAGGTCCGTCTAGTCAAGGCTATGGTTTTTCCTGTGGTCATGTACTGATGTGAGAGTTGGACTGTGAAAAAGGCTGAGCGCCATAGAATTGATGCTTTTGAGCTGTGGTGTTGGAGAAGACTCTTGAGAGTCCCTTGGATTGCAAGGAGATCCAACCAGTCCATTCTGAAGGAGATCAACCCTGGGATTTCTTTGGAAGGAATGATGCTAAAGCTGAAACTCCAGGACTTTGGCCACCTCATGCGAAGAGTTGACTCATTGGAAAAGACTCTGATGCTGGGAGGGATTGGGGGCAGGAGGAGAAGGGGACGACCGAGGATGAGATGGCTGGATGGCATCACGGACTCGATAGACGTGAGTCTGAGTGAACTCTGAGAGATGATGATCAACAGGGAGGCCTGAGGTGCTGCGATTCATGGGGTCGCAAAGAGTTGGACACGACTGAGCGACTGAACTGAACTGAACTGAGTGATGACAATGATAATGACAACAGTAATAAGCAAACACCTCACGCACCAGGCGCTATTCTAAGC
Source organism: Madoqua kirkii (assembly GCA_006408675.1). Taxonomy (NCBI): domain Eukaryota; kingdom Metazoa; phylum Chordata; class Mammalia; order Artiodactyla; family Bovidae; genus Madoqua; species Madoqua kirkii. The sequence goes on along the minus strand of SJYC01105788.1, from coordinate 9,976 downwards.
ACTCACGCTTATTGGCTCATTCCATCTTCAGAACAACCCTGTGAGGTGGATACTATTGTTAACAGGTGAGAAAGCTGAGGCGCTCATCGGTGAAGCGATTTGCCTAAGGTCACACATGAAGCAGGGCTTCCTAGTGGTAAAGAACCACCTGCCAGGGCAGGAGGCATAAGAGATGTGGGTTTGATCCCTAGGCTGGGAAAATCCCCTGGAGAAGGAAATGGCAGGCACTCCAGTATTCTTGCCTGGGGAATCCCATGGACAGAGGAACCTGGCGGGCTCCAGTCCATATGGTCTCGAAGAGTCAGACACAACTGAAGTGAGTTCACACCAGCCAAGTTCACACACGTAGCCAAGGGGGCAGATGCTTTGATTCACAACTTTTAATAAAAGTGCCATGTGTAGAAGAAAGAGAGGTAGGCAGCCATCCGCCCCCTCCCCTCCCCCCGCCAATGGAAGCTTCTAGGTGGCTCTGGCTGCTTGGTAACTGAGTGGGCCTGCCCACCCTGCCCTTTGCTCTCTGTCCATCCCGGGCTTGCGGTCAGCCTGGCCGGAGGGCAGGGAAGATGCAGCTGCTCTTTAGGTCTGGGGAAAGAGATTGAAAAGTGGTCTCCTGTCCTTTCAGAGTTTGGCAGGGTCCTTGAGAAGTCCGCCTTCCTCACCTCCAGCCAAGTTTAGGCCTTCAGACTCAGGGAGCTGGACCCTCCCCCAGTCCTGCCTCCCGGGCCTTTCCCTTTGCCCAGGAACGCCACCCCCATGCCACCTCCCCAGGGCGCTCATTGCCATGCCCGCCTCGCGTTCAGAAAGTCTCCCCTTTGTTTTGCTCCTGCCCTTCTCTCTACAGTCTGCTCACTCATCTAGAACAGGGGTTGGATCGCCTCTCCTCACTTCATGGATGGGCCTCAATCCTGTTTCATTCTCATTTTTGGTTGAATATAAAATTTTTCACATTTTTCATTTATGATGTTTAACATTTTATATACACATGATGGAAAGAAATCAAAGCAATAGTCAATTTTGAATGTGCCTCTCTGCCCTCCTCCTCCTTGGGCTCTGCCAGGATTTGGGGTGGTTGCGTGCGCCCCCTGTCTCCCACCCTTCCCAGCTAAAGATGGCCAGACTGGAGAGTCTCCGAGCTGAGCACCCCCTACTGCTGCTCCTTGGTGTGATAGTCCCTTCCTTTAATCTGTGCTTAGTCACTCAGTCCTAACCAACTCTTTGCAACCCCATGACCTGTAGCCCCCACCAGGCTCCTCTGTCTATGGGAATTCTGCAGCCAAGAATACTAGAGTGGGTTGCCATGTACTGTTTCAGGGGATCTTCACAACCCAGGGGTCGGACCCAGGTCTCTCTCATTGAAGGCGTATTCTTTACCATCTGAGCCACCAGGGAAGCCCAAGAATACTGGTGTGGGTAGCCTGTCCCTTCTCCAGGGAATCTTCCTCATCCACGAATAGAACTAGAATCTCCTGCATTGAGGGTGGATTCTTAACCAGCTGAACTACCAGGGAAGCCCTTCCTTTAACCTCACACCAAAGTCAAGGCCAAAAGCCAGGCTAGGCCAGGCAGTGCAAAAGGTTATCTGCCTTGGAGTGGCCACACCACTCAGTGCTGTCATGCTCAGGGTGGCCAGGGTAGCAGCAGGTGCCCTTATGGGCTGGGGTCCCCCAGGAGGGTGATTTGCTGCTCCTGTATAGTGTATACAACTTTTTAATTGGTGCATGTGTGCTAAGTCACTTCAGTCATTGTCCAGCTCTTTGCAACACTTTGGACTGTAGCCTGCCAGGCTACTCTGTCCATGAGATTCTCCAGGCCAGATACTGGAGTGGGTTGCTATTTCCTCCTCCCGGGGATCTTCCTGAAGTAAGTAAGTAAGTGAGTGAGTAAGTGAAGTTGCTCAGTCATGTCTCACTCTTTGCGACCCCATGGACTGTAGCCTACCAGGCTCCTCTGTCCATGGGATCTTCTAGGCAATAGTACTGGAGTGGATAGTAATCAAATCCTCATCACTCTCTTACGTCTCCTACATTAGGAGGTAGGTTCTTTACCATTAGCACCACCTGGGAAGCCAACTTTAAAAAAAAATTAGTTTCACATAAAAATTCAGATATCTGGCTACTCTTAAAATATTTGGACTCTCTGGTAACCCTGTTGCAGACATGCTCCTGTCGTGACAGTCAGCTGGTGAAGGCTGCCAGAGGTCTCCTGTTTACCCCAGGCCCCACTGCTCGCCATTGCCTGTCTCTGTCCCCTTCTCCCATTTATCCACCTGGCCTCTGCCTACATGTGAGTTTGGGGTATCCATTTGTCTCCTGAGCTCCTCTTTCTGCTACTACAGGATAAAGCAGTTCAGGTGGTGGGTCGGCCAGGATGTGGGAGGGTGGAATTTAACAATTCAACCCTGTCAAGGAGCATCCATCTCAGAGGCAAGAGGCTGCTGACACAAAGGGAGGCCTGCTCCCCGCACCCAGGCCTTCCCTTTGCTGTCACCATGCCTGCCCTTCTCCTGGCCCCTTGCCTCCTGGACTGGTGGGAGGCCCTGGTTTCTGTGAGGCAGCAGCTCTAGGCTGGGTCATCCCTGAGGGAAGCCTGTGAAGTTGTGCCCTGGTTAGCACACACCCAACTCAAGAGAAAGATAGTGACCTTGAGATAAGGAATATGAGGTCCAGCCCCACTCTAGTGGGGGAAGTGTGATAATAAAACAGCTTCTGCCTTGTTGATTTGAAGGGAGAAAAGTGAGTGTGGCCGTGCAGCTGAGAAGGGAGCCTGTGGTCACTTGCAGATGGAGATGCGTGGCCTGGACAACCTCAGGGACCTCCGGGGCTAAACAGAGCCCTGTCAGCGCAGTGGCCATGATGAGTCTAATGGAACAGTGGCTGCAAAGCCCTCCGGCTGCACTGGCCAGCACTCCAGGTCGTCACAGGCAAGGTGGCTCAGTGGAAGGTGACCTGGGGAGTGAGAGAGGCCGGGGAGGAAGGAGTGGCTTTGGGAGGCTGGGGTACAGGGTGGCTGTTCCTCAGAGGGAATGTTTTCACAGGCAGGGAAGGTAAAAAGGCAGTGCAGGCAGATAGCATTCATTTGCAGAGTCCCTGATAGGTTGGCACCGCCTCTGTCCCTAAAGACCCAGTGCTGGGGCAGTTCAGGCGGGCCTGTGGGAGGAGCTTCCAGCTCCCATGGCGGGTTTTCCTGGAGCACTGTGCCCTGGATTGGGTGAGGGATGACAGCGCTGGAGTTGGGGAGGCCAGCACTGGTGGAGGGATCCCAGGTGACAAGGCAGAGCCAGCCACTGAGGGGGACGTACCACCAGGCCTTGGCCTGGGATTCAAGCAAGGTAAAGGGACGTCGGAGCGGATCGGGGAGGCAGAGGACAGAGGGCCAGGGCAGAGGGCTGGAGAAGGGGCCTGTGGGGGTTGAGCTGGGGCAGCCGAGGAGGAGATGTAAAGATGCGGGAGGCTCACAGGAGACTTTTGGCCTGAAAGGGCAGCTGAATCAGAATGGGGAGCAACCTGCCAGGCTTTGGAGAGTCTGAGGGCCTCGCTTTGGGAGCCCAGAAGTCAGCCCTCTGCAGTGGGGTGACACCAAGCCTGACTTTCCTAGTGCGCACACAGTGCCTCTCTAAGGTTGAGAAACTCTCCTCCTCAGCAGTCGGTGGAACTGCCCTGCACTAGGAAAACGGAGAGGCCTCCAGGACTGAGAATAAGAACAACAACAAGTATTTCTTTTTTTCTTTGGCTGCACCGAGTCTTAGTTCTACAATGCAGGATCTTTCATCGCGGAACACGGATTCACTAGTTGTAGTTTGAGGGCTTAGTTGCTCCATGGCATGTGGCACCTCAGTTACCTGACCAAGGATCGAACCCACGTTCCCTGCATTGCAAGTTGGATTCTTAACCACTGGGCCACCAAGGAAGTCCCTGAGAATGAGAATTTAAATTCCTCTCTGCCTCTGGCGGTAGGGCGGCAGCTCTGGCTCACCCCTGGACTGGGTTCAGCTCCACCCTCCTTGTGGTGGTAGGATGTGGGGACAGAAGGGGCGGGGGGTTGGTAGGACCCCAACCCATGAGGACGTGGGTCTGTGAGGGCCAAGTGGCTGGTGGCAGCACCCCGTGACCCAGGGGTGGTTCTGAAGGGCAGTGTGGACCTGAGACCCTGAAGCCCTCGTTAATCCTTCGGTCCTAAGAGCCTCTCAGACCACCCTGCCCTAGAGGGTGAGGTGAGTGGGGCAGAATTTTAGTTTTTAGTTGTCAGTCTCGGTGCCAAATCCCAGCTTGGCCCTCTTCCCGCTGTGCCTAAGGGCACATGCCTTGGTATCCCTGACGCTGCTCCTGGCTGCTAACTGGGGAGACCAAATGCTATCCCTTGCAGCTCTGCCTTAAGACCTCTGTGGCCATGCCAGCTCTGCCTACGTGACCTTCCTGCTCCCACCTGACCCTGCAGCCCCGTCCCTCTGCTTCCCCTCTCCTCGGAGCCTCTGGAGCCCTTAGTTCTCACACAGCTTACCCAGTCTCCACTGGGCTTTTCTGCTGGGTGAACATTACTGTGGTCATCAGAAAGAGCTGTGGGCCCACCAGACTGGGCAGCCTTCCAGAGAGCCTACATGGGGCCCTGTGGGGAGGGGAGAGTCCCAGGGCCTCCGGGCCCCCTGTGCCCCCCCCCACCTCGCCCCACAGCCCACACTTGTTCCTCCATCATTCGGTGCTGATGGGCAGCCACCACGTGCCAGATTCTGTGCTTGCTGCTCAGGATACAAAGATTGACATCCCAGGTTGTCAGGGAGCAGCAGGTTGAAGAGTCCAAGGCCTGTCTCTTATACACATCTTGCTTTACTCCTTTGCATCTTCTGGTCCTCACCTAGGATATGCTTGTCTCTGTCACTCACCTTAGCTGATACCTACTTGGCCTACAAGACCCCATTTTGGCATTGCTTCTACCAGGAAGCCTTCTGCAGTGCCCACAGGCTGGGCATGATACCCTCCTGCTCTCCCTCTGTGCCTACTTATTAGCCTCTTGTATTGTAACCCTCTGTCTGCCCCCCCACACACCCCTTGAACCCTGAGGCCAGGGGTGGGGGCTCATTCATCTCAGGCTCCCCAGTTCCCAGGACCAGGCATGCTGGTGGTGCTCTGGGAGCATTGACTGGACATGCATGCCTCCCGGATCTGAGCCTCTGTGTGCACTGGTAGTCTGTCAACTTTACTCCTCCTGGCTTATTCTCCTCTGGACCCTTTCTCTTGTCGTGGGTCCCTAATAGGTTTTTCTTTCCAAGGATAAATCTGCCAAGCCAGTAGTAACCCAGAGCAGGGCTAGGTTTTATGGTGGAGGGCATCTCTGGATTTAAAGAGGGAGAAACTATCTCATGCTGAGTTCCCAATAATTTGATATTTGCTGTGGTCTCTTAGTGAGCAAGCATCTCCTGAATATTTGGGGAAATGTAAATGTCTTTGAGGAGCTTAAATCTCCAGTGTTGGGTCAGCAGCATGTGAGGGCTTGATGTCTTACAGCATCGCCACAGGAGCCTGCCCCCTCCCCTCCCCCCACAAGGAGAATGGGGTGTTGAGACCAGCTGGCAGATGGGTGTGAGAGTGCCCCAAGGAGGGACTGGACTGAGTGCTGATGAGTTGTCATCTGTGGAACCAGCTGGTTGGCAGGGCATGAGCTCAGGAAGGACTCTGGGGAGGCAGGAGGGCTTCCTGCAGGAGGAGGGACTTGGGATGAATTGTGAAGAATGCTGATGATGGTAACTTTGTTTTTGTTCAATAGCCCAGCCATGGGTGATACATTGCAACCCCATGGACTGTAGCACAGCCTCCCTCTCCCTCACCATCTCCTGGAGTTTGTCCAAGTTCACATTCATTGCATCATCCAGCCATCTCATCCTCTAACGCCCCCTTCTCCTTCTACCCTCAATCTTCCCCAGCATCAGAGACTTTTCCAATGAGCCGTCTGTTCTCATCAGATGACCAGAATCCTGGAGCTGTAGCTTCAGTCCTTCCAGTGAATATTCAGGGTTGATCTCCTTTAAGATTGATTGGTTTGATCTCCTTGCTGTGCAAGGGACTTTCAGGAGTCTCCTCCAGCACCACAGTTTGAAGGCATCAATTCTTTGGCATTGTGGTAGAGAAATGATGGTAACTACCTGATGTTTATTGAACACTGTGAGCCCGACCCCCACAAGTCAAACGCCTTTGTCTCCACTTTTACGGAAGAGAAAACCAAGGTACAGAATGTAACTTGTCAAAGTTTGCAAATGTGTGATTCCTAGCTCAGGCTCCTTGGTGAGGGGTTTTAAGTGAGGCTCAGCCCCAAGCTGGGCAAGGAGCAACCGGTGTGTAAGATCAGAAGGGGATGGACTGAGGCAGGGACAAGCACAGTGGAGAGGGTCCCAACCAGGGCACTAGAAAATGAGGTCTCAGAGCCCTGGTGCTCCCATGAGGCTGAGCAGCCACTTGATCCCTCAGCTTCCTCTCTGATGTTCAGAACAGTAGTACCTGTCAATACCAGCCCTGTGTCCTGCTTGGTCACAGGATAGGGGACGGGGGGGATGATGTGTCTGTTCCCAGAGACTTGCATTTGCCCTGATGACTCTTGGGTGCAGACCTGCTCAGCTGTTCCTCTGGGGGCAGCAGTCTAGTCATGGAGGTCGCCCTGACTCTACCACCACCTCCCCGGCTCACTGCTGACCTCTTCCCAGCACTTCTGGGTCTTCTCTGGCCTGGCCTGACTCTCTCCCTGCAATATCCTGCCTATCACGAGAGGATGCCTAGCCTCATGGGCTGGCCACAGGCTCTGGAGCCATAATGCGTGGTTTTAGATCCTGTCACTGTTGCTTTCTAGCTGGTGACCCGGTGGTTAGGACTCCACATTCTCATTGCTGAGGGCCCCAGGTACAGTCCCCAGTCAGGGAACTAAGATCCCACAAGCCACGGAGCGTGGCAAAAAAAGAGAGAAATGTTATTTTACTTCTTTGTGTCTCAGTTTCTTCAACTGTAAAAGGGGGACAATTAAGTTACACCTCGTAGGTGTTGCTGCTGCTGCTGCTGCTACTGCTGCTAAGTCGCTTCAGTCGTGTCCGACTCTGTGCGACCCCATAGATGGCAGCTCACCAGGCTCCCCCATCCCTGGGATTCTCTAGGCAGGAAAACTGAAGTGGGTTGCCATTCCCTTCTCCAATGCATGAAAGTGAAAAGTAAAAGTGAAGTTGCTCAGTCGTGTCTGACCCTCAGCGACTCCATGGACTGCAGCCTTCCAGGCTCCTCCAGCCATGGGAGTTTCCAGGCAAGAGTACTGGAGTGGGGTGCCAAAATTAAATAATTTAGTAAAATCTGCCAATAGTCTCAGACACATCACTTACCTTAGTTAAATGTTCCTATTATTTTTAACAGGGCCACTGTTATAATTATTACAACAAGTCATTTCCGCACACCTACTCTGGGACTCATAGTGCTGGTTTTAAATGGCTAAGCTCTCAGGCTCAGTCAGGAGGCACCCACAGACTAGCAAGTAAGGCCCAAGTGTTAATGCTGTGATATAAGGAAGCACATCGTACTTGGGGTTCATGAGGAAGGTCAAGGGCATTGTTTCCTCACCTGACTTACTTCAAGCAGTGGCTTTTGCTTGGATCTCTGGACTTCTGGTCCTCTATTTCTGCTCTGTTGCTGCAGTCCAGGTGTGATCCTGGCAGAGGAACTTGGATTTGATGGAGTAGAAAAGCAGGGGCTGATCCATTAGCAGAGTTCTTCAGAGATAGCCAGGCAGGCTCCGCCTAAAGGTCCTGAGCCCTTCCCATGGAACAGGATGGCCAGTATGTGGGATGCTTTGGAGGGAACCTGAAGAGTAGTGGGGCTTCCGTGGTGGCTCGGACAGTAAAGAATCTGCCTGCAATGTGAGAACCAGGGTTCGATCCCTGGGTTGGGAAGATCCCCTGAAGAAGGAAACAGCTACCCACGTCAGTATTCTGGCCTGGAGAATTCCATGGACAGAGGAGTCTGGCAGGCTACAGTCCATGGGGTCGCAGAGAGTCGAACACGACTGGGTTCTATCTGGGATGGCAAACAAGTTTCATCTCTGGACCAGCTGTCTGGTTCTGGCTGCCAAGGGCGCTGCATTGAAAAGGGTTGTAAGACTGAGCAGGGAAGAGGAGAACAATGGACTTCGATATCTGACTTGGCTGTGGGAAGGAGGGGCACCCATGCCATACACTCACCATCTAGACCTGATAATATTTAAGGTCCTGTCCAGCATAAAATAACACACACAGTTGGGTTGGTGGTCATTTATTTTTTTTTATCCTAAACTTGTTTACGTTTAATTGGAAGATAATTCCTTTACAAGATTATAGTGTCAGTTTCTGCCATACATCAACATAAATCAGCCATAGGTGGTTAAGTCTTAATGATTAAGTGAGCCGAATGCACCGGTAGCTTCCTGGAGGGCCTGAGTGATGCAGTGACTGCTGGCCTGGGAGTAGCCAAGGTGGGAGACAAAGGGTGGAGCAAAGTCTCCTCGAGGTGAGAATGGAGCCTTAGGGATGCCAAGTGGCCTAGACCCCTGGCGGGTCTGCACATCATTTCTGCACTGCCTGCAAATCAGCAGCCCCCGGGGAAGCTGCCCATTTCTGGGAATTGTGCAGAAGGGAAGGGCAGCTCCTGGAATGCAGAGCCGTTTCCTCCACATGGGTTGGGTCCTCCTCCGCAGTGTGTCCTCATCCCCCTGCACTGGGCACACCCAGACATCACAGAGATGAGATTAACTTCCCCAGGCTGATTCCACTCACTGTGAATGACAGTCCATTCACTCTCCCAAGAGCTGCATTAATAATGAATGCGTCCCCCTCTTCCAGCTTTATTTACTAGACAACTTGCAGTTCAACTGATCAGTTTAGGAAGGAATCTTTAAAATGATTAGTCTAGAAACAGAGAAGCAAAAAGCAGTGAAACTAAACCTTCAGTTAAGTTGGTAGCTTCTTTGGGGGAGCTCTGGGATGGCCACTATCACGGTTCCTGTGGTCACGAAGGATGAAGAGTGCCCTTGGGTTATGAATCACAAAGACAGTCCAAGAAATGTACTGTGATGCTGCAAAAATAATCAAAAGACTTCTAGGCAGCGTGGCATGATGGCACCAAGCCTGACCTACGGTGTCTGATCCATACCCAGCCGATGCCTCTAAATGGTGAGGTTGTTACTGCTGTGAGGCTTCTCCTGGGCACCTCTTATTCTGGCCAAGACTACACGACACTGCTTTGGAAGTGGTGCTGGCGGGGTGGGGTGCATGGAGAGGCCAGGAAGCCCAAAGAGCCCCTTGACAGTGTCTACCTCCAAAGTCTTCTTTTACCGTGTGTCCACTTGGAAAAATGGGCAGTGTTCTGGACTATTCTTTTGGGAAATAAGCTCTCTAGAAGCCCTAGAAACTGGGAACTTAGGGAGAAGGGGGCAGACTTGGTAAGGGGTAATAGCCACTGGGCACTGCTGTTCTGAGGGGCTGCTGGGGCCCATCATGGTCCTAGGCATTCGTTACTGTGTTGGGTCCTCCGGCACCCCTCTGCGGTATGAGAGCCTTCAGGACGGGGTGGGCAAGGTCCAGATCACTGGGGCCTACCACACTGGAGGGAGCCCAGGGGCCTGGTTACTTGCCACATCAGTGCAAATATGCCCTTACTCATGGACCCCCAACCCCAGTTTTTTTTTCCACTGGGACTGTAATTACACATTCTCAAGGGTTCTGTTCTATTTTATAGATGGGGAAACTGAGGCTCCCGGAAATTAAGAAACTTGCTCCCGGTTACACAGGCAGTTCGTATCAAAGACACTGAGTGGAACTCAAGCTGCCTGGTTGAAGAGTCCAAGGCTATGACTGACACCCCCCTCCAACTCCCCCTTCTCCCGAGAACAGTTTTTGCCCAAGACTTCCCAGGAGGTGTCAGGAACCATCCCCTACTTCCAAGCACACTTTGAAAATTGCTGGGTGAAAAGGTTATTCAGG
>SJYC01105787.1:0-34775 GCA_006408675.1 Madoqua kirkii | reverse complement strand
CACCCACCCACACACGCACCTCCTAGGGCCACGGGGCTGCCCCTATCAGTTGAGCGGGTGTCTTGCCCTGCTTCTTGATCCAAGGGAGGGCGGGCTGGGTGGAAGGCTGCACTGGGCAGTGCTGAGTAGTCAAACACACTCTAAGGGGCATACATCCCTGCCTGGCCGCATGAGTAGCAAAGGATTGAGGAGACATGGCTGTTATCCACATGGAGCTCCCAGTTGCTGGGGAGGTGAATCTGCCATTCAGGAAATAACTTCAACCCATTCAGGATGGTGCTAATTCTGGGGAGAGAAAAGGAGCAAAAGACAGCCACCACAAAAGCTTATTTCTCAGCTGAAAGATGCCTGAAGTTTTCATATACACATCACTAAAATCGTCCAGACAGTGATACTGCCTTTTAGGAAGAAGTTTCCAATATGAGGTAGAATTTGGGTTGCCTGTGCACTGGGAGGGGCTCTGGGAGCGGTGGTTGCCATGGCAGCCAGCATTCAGCCGCCTCCTCTGCCTGGTGGCTGCTGTTCCAAAAGTTGGTTTCTGAGTGGAGTGGGCTGCCTGGAACCTCAGAGCCATTTCCCATGGAAACAATGTTCTAAATGATGGGTGACGTTGCCACACAAGCCTATTTAATCCGACTGCAAGGCAGCTGAGGTGGCAGTGGGGCCTCTGATGGGGGCGGGGGAGGAGGCTGGGAATTGCTGAGCCCCAAGAGTGGAGGGAGGGAGTCTGTGGGACGGTCTTCTGGGAACAAAGTAAACAAGGAAAGAGAACAGACATCTGAGCGCCTTCTCTAAGCTGGGCTCCTCTCATACATTTTCATTTCATGTTTAGAGCGATCCTGCAAAAGATGGTTCTCTAGCCAACCCCATCTTACAAGTATTAATAAAAACTGAGGCTGCGAAAGGTTAACTCACCCAAGGTCACTCAGCTGGTAGGTTGGGAGAGTATCAGGCATGGAAAATCGGTGAGGAGACTTTAAAGGCAGCCTGAGACCTACCTTATTTCACCTTCCCACCTCCGAGGGCCATCTGTGACCCCCAAATGGTGAAGAACAAGTGTTCTAGAATGATGTCCAAGATACTGTCTAGTTGAATAGGCTGGAGAAGAAAGGGATGTTGTAAATGAAAGTAGTTTGCTACTTAAACACCAAGCAACCTTTTACCCTGTGGTGACTTTCAAAAACCTTTCTCCACACCACGTGAGATCAGCCGACTTTGTAGGAGGGTGGTACACGCCCCTTGGCATTTTGACTGCCTTCCCTGTTTACAAAGACATCCTTTGAGTCAGGGATTATTTCTGGGGAGGTTCTGCCCAAGAGACCTTATGGACTGGGGAGTTTTCTGGACTCTAGTCCCACCCTTGCAAACCTTCTTTTCCTCCTAGGCTCACACTTGGTTCCAGGAGCCTCTTATCTGTGTGACCAGTCACACTTGGGAGGGGAAGGAGACAGTCCCAACCTGTGGCTGAGTGAGCCACCTCTGTGTGGAGAGGCTGGCACTGTGTGATGGGTTGTCTAATGGTTGTTCAGACTTCTCTGGTGGTCCAGTGGCTAAGACTCCTTGCTCCCAATGCAGGGGACTCAGGTTCGATCCCTAGTCAGGGCACTAAGATCCCACATGCCACAACTAAGATCTGGTACAGCCAAATAAATAAATTTAAAAAAAAAAAGCTATTGATGGGCCCTAGTACCTCTGGCTAACATCTGTCCTTGCTGATGCTGTGCCAGGCCAGGTGATGGAAGGATGAGATACAACCCTCCCCTGTTATGTGCCGTAAGTGTAGAGGACTTTAGGTCCTCTACGAGTGGTGGGGGCCTCTGCACCAGGAGCTGCAGGACCTGTGTTGGAGGGGGCACCGCCCATGGGAGGCAATTCCTGGGCCTAGGCTCTTTCCCCCGGGCCCCAGTGTGGGTAGGATGGGCAAAGGGCACCGCATGACCTCAGGGTACACTGGAAAACACAGTTGCTTGGGAGAGAGCAGTGTGAGAGGTCAGCCATGAATGTCCATTGACTCCCCATCTGCTATGGGAAGTGCTGAAGGGTTTTCCCCTACGAACCAGTCCAGTGTTTGTGTTAACCATGCATCCTAACCCTGCTCCATTGAGTCTGAGTTTGGAGGGAGCTCGGAATTGCCCCCCGCCCTGTGATCTCTTGGGCTCAACCCCTGAGTGCAGGGCACTGTGAAAGGAAATCAGCCTCATCTGCTTCCTGCCAGCTGCCTCGCTTGCAGGCAGAGGGCAATTTTTTCAGGTCCCCAGGTGATTCTGCTGTGGGTGGTTTGAGCACCACCTCAAAGGTTGGATTCATGTCCTCTATCATATTTGTGATGTATTTCTTGCTTTATTTTGAGAAGAAAATCAAGAGAAACTATTTTCCTTCCTGATACCTTTCCACCTGCTTAGTATTTTTTATTCACGTTGCTGCCAGTGAGAAGGGAAGATAGCTTTCATTTTTATCTGTTTTATTTTTTTGAGATATAGTTGATTTATAATATTATATTAATTGTAAGTGTACAACATAGTAATTCAAAATTTTTATCGATTATATTCCATTTAAAGTTATTGTGAAATATTGACTATATTCCCTATGCTATACATTATATCCTGGGAGCTTATTTATTTTATGCAAAGTCATTTATATCTCCTTGGAAGGGAGCTTTAAAAACAGCCTCTCACAGGCAGACACATTCACTCTGGCCCATCTGTCACCACCCTCCTCAGGCTAGGTCAGCGGTTAAGGAGAGGCAGTGAGGAGCTGACATCAGACTCCCCTGACCCCAGAGAGGCAGAGAAGACAGAGAGTGGCCTGTACCCTCCCCCACCCCCATTTCTGTCTCTCTCAACATCCCTCTGGCCCTTTGGGACCACCAGCTTTGTCATGTGGGAGAGCTCAGTGTGTTGAAGCCACAATTATCCAACTCACCATTATCCTCACCTGTTGTGGGGATGAGAGAGCCAGATGCTGGGGCTTAGCTGGCACCTGTCCTTTTATCCCTGCACCAGGGGAGCTTAAATTCCCACTCAAAAGGACAGGGAATCACACATTTCCAGGTGGCCTAAATATTCATAATATTGTCCAGCTTTTCTAATATACAAATAGAATACATGCTTATTGTAGAAAATTGAAAAGGGCCCTAAATCTGCCTTAGAGACAGCTACCTGCCAATCCTCTCTGTGCCTGGATGCACACAGACATGTAGATTCATAGGTGGGTAGCTTCGTGGAAATGTAGTCATATGTACTTGCTGTTTTGCAGCTTTTTAAAAAAATATATATGTTGTAAACCTTCTCTAGGCTAGTCAATAGCATCCTTTTTTAATGGCTATCTAGTATTTCATTGTATGGATAAAATTTTAACTCTTCCCCCATCTACCCAGTATTTAAGTTATTTCCATTTTTACCCCTGTTCTTAACATCTTTGTATACTTGTCTGATTACCTCCTTGGACTACATTCTCACATGTGGTATAGCTTTAAAAGAGGATATGTCCATTTTAAATTTTGACATATTTATGCAAGTGTACTCTCAGCTCAGTTTGGACAGATTTATACTCTCACTCAATGTATAAAACTGCCTACTTTCCCGCCACTGCAGGGAAATCCTAAATGTCAACATCAAGCTTCAGTAACTGCACAATCGCCTATACCCCCATGCAAATCAGGGTGGCCTCATAATCCACATTTGTGTCTAACACCCTTTCTGTTAAAATCTAGAATGGAGGACTCTTGGAGCTAAGAACCACTGTGAAAACTCAGCCCTTTAATCTATTAGGTAAGGAAGCTGTGGCTCAGTTGGTGGCATTCCCAAGCAGCAGAGATGCAAACAGGACAGCGGTGCATTGCCTCCTGGCATGCCACCCCCCACCCTTCTACCAGCGCTGAAGCCACTCGGGAATGGCCCACCGCAGGTGGTTTGTGCTTCCCTCTAGCAGCGTCTGCAGTGAGCAGCTTAGGTCTCTGGCAACACCCCCAAATTCTTCCTTAGATGACTCTCCTCCTGTTCCCCACGAGTGTTTAGCCTTGGTGCTGTCACCCTCCTCCTCCTGGAAACTCTGGGCTTCCTTTACTGTGACAGGTCCTAGTTTCCCTCCTGTTTTTCTGAGTGCTCCTTCCATGCCCCCTGCCCACCTCTCCTCCTTGTCACTTTGTGATAGTTTCCGAAGACCACTCCTCATGTCTCTGCCATCTCTGCACAGCCAGTCCTGAGCTATTCAGGCTCAGTTGTCTTTTGGAATCTTAGTCCCATGTGTCCAGCCCCTGCCTAGTCACCTTGACACTCTGGACGTTTTAGGATGGATAATGATGTGCTGGGAGGGGGAATTTCCTGGGCATTATAGGATGTTTAGCAGTATCTCTGACCTCTGCTGATGGGATACTAGTAGAACTCACTTGGTTTTGGCATCTAAATACATCTCCAGGCATTGCATTTTGCCCCTGGTTAAGAACCACTGCCTTCTCTGGACTCCACCATCAACATAAAGCTTGTCTCTGAGCCTTCTCTTCTTCCTCCCCAACTAAAAGATGGGTTGACCAGATGTCGTGAGATTCTCACATGACTTTCTGCATGATCAGAGGCAAGTTGACCAGAGACTGGAGCCAGGATCACTGAATTCTGAGAGTCAGAAGGGGCTCAGGACTCTGAGTTCAGGTGTGCTAAGCTCTTGTGCTCCTCTTTCCACTGAGCTCAGAAAACCTCCCATCCTTCTTAGGACTTCAGTCCAATGACCAGACTCTATGCCCTCCCTGCTCAGACCAATGCCCATGTGTTAGCTGTACAGGAATATAGTGCAGAATTCAGTGGTTGTATAGCTTGTTTGACATGGCCTTTGGCTGGTTAAAGACTCCATGGCATCTACTAGTATTATGTCCCCAAGGCCAGGCCTGGCACATAGTTGGTTTCCAGTAAATGATTGAATAAATCATTTTAACAGTTATAGTCTCTGGGTGAGGGATCAGGGTTGGTACTTTTCTTTTGCAGGTCTTCATTTATACAATTGGGAGTATTTGTTACTCTAGAAGAAAAAAGGAAACCCTGTGAATATTTTCCCCTAAGTCAAAGAGGAGGAAGCCCCCTGCCTCATTCCACATGTCTTGCCTCCCCAGGTCTGACCAACCAGCAACATGGCAACGAGTGCAGTCCCCAGCGACAACCTCCCCACGTACAAGCTGGTGGTAGTGGGAGATGGGGGTGTGGGCAAGAGCGCCCTCACCATCCAGTTTTTCCAGAAGATCTTTGTGCCTGACTATGACCCCACCATCGAAGACTCCTACCTGAAACATACAGAGATGACAATCAGTGGGCCATCTTGGACGGTGAGACTTGATGACAGCCCTGCATGGGGTGGGGTATTAGTACAGGTGTAGAGAAAGCTGACAGTTTTCAGCCGGGTGTGCTGTTTTCTTCCATGTTGCCGTTAAGGGGTGGTTGGTGTAAGACTGTGTGTGTTTTCCAGTGTGAATTCTGAACAGCTTTGTAGAAACCAAAATGTGTATTCAAGAAAGAGGCAAGGGTTAGAATCATGCCAACTCAGTGATGTCATGGTTGTTATGTCTCTCTGATCAGAAGCTCTGATTAACATTTATATCTCTAGCTGATTAAGAAGTTTCCAGGTGGTGCTAATGGTAAAGAATCCATCTGCCAGTGCAGGAGATGCAAGAGACCCGGGTTTGATCCCTGGGTCAAGAAAGTCCTCCCCTGAAGTAGGAAATGGCAACCCACTCCAGTATTCTTGCCTGGAAAATCCCATGGACAGAGAAGCCTGGAAGGCTACAGTGTATGGGGCTGCAAAGAGTTAGACACAACTGAGCACTAATTAAAAAGTAGTAAATCAACTTTTTTCTTAATAAGCCTAGTTTATTTGGTAACTGCCGCTAAGACAGGCTGGGAAATCTTGCATTTGACATTGTGTTTCTAGTTTAGTCTATGTTGGTCTGGAGTAGCAATGGCAACCCACTCCAGTACTCTTGCCTGGAGAATCCCAGGGACAGGGGAGCCTGGTGGGCTGCCATCTATGGGGTCGCACAGAGTCGGACACGACTGAAGCGACTTAGCAGCAGTAGCAGCAGCAGCAGCAGTTCACCAACAGGGAATTTAGCAGAAATGAAAACCCTCAGGCCCAACTGATTCAGAAATTCTGAGGTTGGAGCCCAGCAACCTGTATTTTAACAAGCCCTTCAGGTGATGGTAAAATTAGAGAACCACTGTTCTAGATTCTTACTGATCCTTCAGTTCAGTTCAGTCGCTCAGTCATGTCTGACTCTCTGCGACCCCATGAATCACAGCACGCCAGGCCTTACTGGTCCTTACTTTGTACTGTTTTGAGTCTTGAAACAAAGAGCCATTAATCATAGAGTGTTATATGACGAGGGGAGCTTTGAAAACCACCAGGATACAAGTCCTCTATCAGATATGTGAATTGCAAATATTTTTCTAGTCTTTAGTTTGTTTTTTGTTCTCTTAACAGTGTCTTTCAAAGACAAAAGTTTTTAATTCTGATGAAGTTCAGTTGTAAGTTTGTTCTTCTATGGATTGTGCTTCTGGTGCTGTATTGAGATATCTTTTCACAAAGGTTTTCTCCTATGTTTTCTTTTAGAAATGTAATTGTTTTAGGTATTACCTTTAGGTCTACAATCTGAATTAGTCTTTGTATGTGGTATGATATGGGACAAAGTTAATCTTTGGGTATGTGGACATGCACTTACTTGTCCAAGCACTATTTATTGAAAAGATTGTCCTTTCCCCAATAAATTGTCTTTTTTGCACCTTTGATGAAAATTGATTGTCCATCTATTCTATTTGTTTGATCTATTGTCTGTCTTAATACCAGTAGCATACCATCTTGGTAACTATAGCTTTACAATAAGTCTTAAATCAGGTATAGTTAAATCTCCAACTTTATATACTTTTTCAAGCTTTTTGGATAGCCTAGTTTCTCTCATTTCTGTATGAATTTTGGAATCAGTTAAATTCTAATATTCTGGATTTTGACTGAGATTATATTGAATTTATGGATCAGTTTGAGGAGAACTGACATCCTAACAATGCTGAGCCTTTCAATCTATGAAGACAGTATCTCTCTCCATTTATTTAAGTCTTTCTTAATTTCTCATCAGTTATTTTGTAGTTTGGAGTGCATAGGTTTTTTACATATTTTGTCAGATTTATACCTACCTTTGTATTATAAACGATACTAGTTTTTACTTGTTTTTAATGTTTGTTGCTAGTATATAGAGATACAATAGAATTTTATATATTGTAACCTGCAGCCTTGCTAATTACTTATTAGTGCTAGTGGATTTGGGGAGATTCTATTGAATTTTCTGCAGAGATGATCATGTCTGTGAAAAAAGATAATTTTACCTCTTCCTTTCCAATATGGAAGGCTTCTATCTCTTTTTTTGCCTTATTTCATTGACTTAATGTTGTCTTATTTTTGATCTTAAGGAGAAAGCTTTTAGTCTTTGAGCATTAAGTATGATGTTGGCTGTAGAGTTTTTATAGATATCCTTTATTGAACTGAGGATGTTCCTTTGTATTCCTAGTTTGATGAGAGTTTTTATCAGGGCTACATGTTAAATTTGTCCATGTGCACATATCAAATGCTTTTTCTGTGTCTCTTGAGATAATTATATGGGGTTCTTCTTTTTAGTCTGTGATACAGTAAATTACATTGATTAATTTTTCTAACATTAAAAGATTGTATTGTAGATAAACCTCACTTTTTTTTTAGAATTATTGCATCTATATTCTTGATAGATATTCAGTTCAGTTCAGTTGATTCACTCAGTCATGTCTGACTGTTTGCAACCCCATGAATTGCAGCATGCCAGGCTTCCCTGTCCATTACCAACTCCCAGAGTTCACTCAGACTCACATCCATCGAGTCAGTGATGCCATCCAGCCATCTCATCCTCTGTCATCCCCTTCTCTTCCTGCCCCCAGTCCCTCCCAGCATCAGCGTCTTTTCCAATGAGTCAACTCTTTGCATGAGGTGGCCAAAGTACTGGAATTTCAGCTTCAGCATCATTCCTTCAAAAGAAATCCCAGAATTCTGATCTCCTTCAGAATAGACTGGTTGGATCTCCTTGCAGTCCAACGGACTCTCAACTGTTTTCTCCAACACCACAGCTCAAAAGCATCAACTCTTCGGTGCTCAGCCTTCTTCACAGTCCAACTCTCGCATCCATGACTACTGGAAAAACCATAGCCTTGACTAGACGGACCTTTGTTGGCAAAGTAATGTCTCTGCTTTTCAATATGCTATCTAGGTTGGTCATAACTTTTCTTCCAAGGAGTAAGCATCTTTTAATTTCATGGCTGCAGTCACCATCTGCAGTGATTTTGGAGCCCCCAAAATAAAGTCTGACACTGTTTCCACTGTTTCTTCATCTATTTCCCATGAAATGATGCGACCAGATGCCATAATCTTCGTTTTCTGAATGTTGAGCTTTAAGCTAATTTTTTCACTCTCCTCTTTCAATTTCATCAAGAGGCTTTTTAGTTCCTCTTCACTTTCTGCCATAAAGGTGGTATCATCTGCATATCTGAGATTATTGATATTTCTCCTGGCAATCTTGATTCCCCAAGCCTGTGCTTCTTTAAGCCCAGCGTTTCTCATGATGTACTCTGCATAGAAGTTAAATAAGCAGGATGACAATATACAGCATTGGTTTGTTGTTTTCTTGTAATGTTTGAGTAATGCTGGCTTTTAGAATGATCGCAGAAGTACGTTCTCTTCAATTTTCTGAAAGACTTTGAACAATATTGGTATTATTTCTTCCTTTAATGTTTAGTAGTGTTCACCTATGAAGACATCTGAGCTTGGAGTTTTCTTTATGGGAGGTTTTAAACTAAATTTTCAATTTTTACAATAGATATAGGGCTATTCAGGTTATCTGTTTCTTCTCCACTGAATTTTTGTGGTTTGTGTCTCTTAAAAACTTGATCAATTCATCAGATTTATCAACTTTATTGGCATCAAGTTGTTCATAATATTCTCTTATTATCCTTTTCTGTATAATCCATAGTGCTGTTGCCTCCCTCATTTCTGATATAGGTAATTTGTGTTTTGTCTTTTTTCCTGATCAGCCTGACTAGAGATTTATCAGTATCATTGATTTTCACAAAGAACCAATTTTTTAGTCAACTGATTTTTCCCATGTGGTTTTTTTGATTTCCGCTCTTACGTTTTTTATTTCCTTTTGCCTGACTACTTTGGGTTTAAGTTTCTATACTGTTTCTAACTTCTTAAAGTAGAAGCTGATATCATTGATTTGAACATTTCTTCCTTAATAAGATATTCATTTTTGTGTTATAAATTTCCTGTAACTACTACTTATTTAGCTGTATCCCACAAATATTTTTCCTGATCAGCCTGACTAGAGATTTATCAGTATCATTGATTTTCACAAAGAACCAATTTTTTAGTCAACTGATTTTTCCCATGTGGTTTTTTTGATTTCCGCTCTTACGTTTTTTATTTCCTTTTGCCTGACTACTTTGGGTTTAAGTTTCTATACTGTTTCTAACTTCTTAAAGTAGAAGCTGATATCATTGATTTGAACATTTCTTCCTTAATAAGATATTCATTTTTGTGTTATAAATTTCCTGTAACTACTACTTATTTAGCTGTATCCCACAAATTTTAATATGTCATGTTTTCATTTTCATTAGGTTAAAAATACTGTTTCATTTCCATTTTGATATCTTCTTTGACCCGTAAGTGATTCGGAAGTGTATTATTTAGTTTCAACTATTTAGGAATTTTCCAAAGATCTTTCTGTCATCGATTTCTATTTTAGTGAACCGTGTCAGAGAATGTACGGTATATTATTTGAATTCTTTAAAGCTTACTGAGGCTTGTTTTATGCCTCAGGATATGGTCCATCTTGGTAAATGTTCCGCATGCACATGAAAAGAATCCTGCTGTTGTTGGGTGTGGTGTTCTGTAAATGTCAACTATATCAAATTTCTAAGTAGTGTTCTCTATGTTTTCTGTGTCCTTGTTGATCTTCTCTCTACTTGTCCTCTCAGTTATCGAGAGAGGGGTGTTGAATTTCAGAGTTTAATTGTGGATTTGTCTATTTTTTTTTTCTCTTGGTTCTTTTGGTTTGCTGCGTGTATTTTGACACTCGGTTGTTAATTGCTAAGTGTTGAGGATGGGGACAGTCGCTTGATGAATTGACCCTTTTATATTATAAAATGACGTTCTTTATCCATTGGTTTCCCCTCTCAGCCCTGCAGCCTGGCTCAGGGCAGTGAACTGGGCACTCATAGGTGCCCTCTTTTGTATCCCATCCCTCAGTAGTCACTGTCCTTTGTTGCCTGTTGTCTGATGTCTTGAAATCCAGTTTCATATATTTGTCTGTTTTTTGGTTATTTCAGGTAAGAAGGTAAATCTGGTCGCCCATACTCCATCTTGGTCAGAACGAAAACCTTAAAAAAAAACCTAAAAAAACACTTAAAAAAAAATAGAACAATTTTGTGTATATACTAAAAAGCACTGACTTGTGTACTTTAAAAGGGCAGATATTGTGGAATATGAATTTAATTAATTTTAAAAAGGATCCTTCAGAGCTCGTCTGTAGTCCTGGAGCTTGGAACAGTTCCTTCAGGTACCAGGTGCATTCCTGCCTTGAGGATTTGTGTTTGCTGTTCTCTCTGCTGAGTGCGCTCTTCTGCAGAGATACAATCTCCTTCATGTAGATCTCCATTCAAATGTCCCTCTATCTGAGAGGTTTTCTTTACACTCGTATCCAATCCACCCCATCACTTCTGTCCCCCTGCCCAGCTCTTTTTCTTTATTCTACCTTTTGCTGTTGAACATGTGTTTATAAATACACAATATATTTATTTGTTTATTTGAGTTTTTGTTGCTCCCCACTAAAATATAAATTTATGAGAGCAGGTACTTTATTTACTGCTATATCCTCAGCATATAGAGTATTGAGTAGATCCACAGCGAATGTCTGTGAAATAAATGAATGAGTCCTGAACAATATATGTACAATCACAGGTTTGATGTGCTAACGATATACATTTGCTAACTGACATCAAAATTAATATGTGTAACCAGTAAAGTTTGAAACTTAACGTTTACACACTTTCTAAAATCATCTGTTGCATCACCCATTTGAATACATACCACACTTTGGAATATACTGAGTTAAAGAAATATAAACAGTTTTGATATTTCATGGTTTGAAAGAACTTTCAATATACAAACATGTTAGAAGCATATTGGAAGAATATATTGCCCTTAGGGTTTCCCAAGGGACCATTTTTTGCACATTATTCTTGGTCTGTTTCCACAGAAAACATTCTGAAAAACATTGCATAATGCCTGTAAGAGAGTAACATCATGCCTGGTATGTAGATGGAGCTCAGTAAATATTATTTCTCTTCAGAGTCATATTATCTTCTCTAGCTTTTTAAAAATCCATTAGTTAACTGTGTTGTTGTTGTTGGGCTGGGTCTTTGTTGCTCTTGTGGGCTGTTCTCTACTTGTGGTGAGAGGGGGCTACTCTTCATTGTGGTGCATGGGCTTCTCATTGCAGGGGCTTCTCTTGTTGCGGAGCACAGGCTCTATGCGCAGACTTGAGTAGTTGCAGCTCACAGGCTCTGGAGCACAGGCTCAATAGCTGTGGTGCACGGGTTTAGTTGCCTTGCAGCATATGGGATCTTCTCAGACCAGGAATCAAACCCATGTCCCCTGCATTGGACGGCAGATTCCTATCCTCTGTACCACCAGGAAAGTCCCTCTCTAACTTTTTAGAAAGTAACTTTGGGTATTAGACTACCCAAAGTTGTTTCTTAATTTTTTTTTCCCTTAAGAGTGATTTTAGGAAGGTTTGGGGATAACATTTATAGCAGTGCAGCCAGGGAGGGGGAAGCACAGCCACGGCATTATTTTGTAAGTGTGAATCTGCAGAGCTTGTGTTCTGAAGCTCCTGGGCTCCCCTGGGGGTTGCACCTCTGATCCTGACCCCAGAATCAGACCTGATTTAGGGCATTGCCCACTCAGGCCTATAGGGCCTCCCAGGTGATTCAGGTAAAGAATTGGCAGGTAAAGAATCCACCTGCCAATCCAGGAGATGCAGGAAACATGGGTTTGATCCTTGAGTCAGAAAGATCCCCTGGAGGAAGAAATGGTATACCCACTCCAGTATTCTTGCGCAGAGAATCTCATGGACAGAGGAGCCTGGTAGGCTACAGTTCATGGGGTCGCAAAGAGTTGGACATGACAGGTACTGAGCACATACTACCCAGACCTGCCTCAGGAGTAGATACTAGATTCCCAGATTAGCACAGTTCTCCACTCAATCATGTCTTATTAAGAAAAGAAAGGATTAAAACATTACAACTCAGTTCTAATTAGTCTAGCATTTAAAAGGATAGCCCATATTTGGGGAACTTTCATCAAACGCTGGTTGTGTTTAGGCTTGGGCATAATTCTGACCCCTGCTGGGACTGAACTCTTCTAAGTGGTTTGCGGCCCTGGGGTGGAGGGACTTTCCCTGACATCTTGCTTCCCTGGAGGCCATAGCATCTTGGGGAGATGCTGAGCCTGGGATGCCGGCCAAGTGCCTCAAACTCTGGGGTTTCTCCTCTTCCAAATTCAGAAGGAGCAAAAACATGGCAGCTTGATAGTGATGAAGAAGAGGAGGAGACAGTAATGATATCTGCGGGCGATTACTGTGTGGAAGGTCTGTGCCGCATGCTTTTCATCCAACGTCACACAGCTGGTCCCTGCGCCTCTGGGAATAGAGTTGAAATCCAGAGAGCACGGGGTGTGGCCTGGATTATCAGGGTCGACAGACAGCTGCACCTGCCCTTGCAGCTCCTTGCCCCAAGGTCTCCAGAGGGCCAGGGTCCCCGGTTCTGATCAGAACCTCAGAGCAGAGATGCTCACGATGCTCAAGGGGCCTTTTCTGTGGTTTCCACACTGAAGAGTCTCACAGGCTCTCTACTTACTTACAAACAAACCTATTTCTTATTTTCCATATTTCATTTCTTTTCTTTTTTTTTTTTTTTTTTTTTTTTTTTGGCCTCTCCACAGAGCATGTGGGATCTTAGTTTCCTGACTGGGAATTGAACCTGGGTCCACTATAGTAGAGGTGAAGAGTCCTAACCACTGGACCCCTGGGGACTTGCCTATTTCTTGTTTTTTTTTCAAGGAGTCTCATTGCCCGAGTCCTCCCAGAACCTGAAAGACAGGAGATGGACGACCTCAGGGGCCACAGCCAGGTTCCCCTGTGTCTGCAGGGGTTCCCTAATTTTGGAGCAAGCCTGCTCTGTGTTCTTTCCTACAAGGGTTCGGGACCTTTGTCTCACCTTCCACTGTTAAGGGCCCAACCCTGGGAACATCTCCCCTCATTACCGGGCCCACCTCTCACTGTGGGGTTGCTTCTCCTCCCCATCTCCCAGGTCTCTGGCTCCCTTTGTGGGGGTCTGTGACTTGGAGCTGTGTGACTCCCCATACCCCAGTCAGAAAGACCCACGCCTTAGGCAGAGACCTGGAGTTTTGTGGGGTTTGTGTCTGTATGTTGTAAAATAGATATGAGACTGACAGTCCTCATCATATTTCCGTGGACAGCTCTGTGACATCAAGGACATTCGTGCTGTTCTGCAGCATCACTACCTTCTATCTTCAGAACATTTTCATTTCTTCCAGCTGAAGCCCTGTTACCACAACTCCTATTCCCCATTCCTAGCTCTTGGCAACCCCCATTCTCCTTTCTGTACTTGGGGTACCGCATATGAGCGCAGTCATACAATGGTTCACCCATGTTATGACATGTGTCAGAATTCCCTTCCTTTCTAAGACTGAATAATCGTCTGTCTGCGTCTGCCACATTGTGCTGAGCCACGCATCCCGCAGTGGACATTTGTGTGGTTTCCACCTGGCTGTTGTGGCCATTGCTGCCGTGAATGTGGGTCTGCAAATATCTGCTCCAGTCCGTGCTCTCCCTCGCTTTGTTGTGGAGTTCTTGCCTGCCTCTTTGTCTTGTTAGCTTGGAGGTGGAAGGCTCCTAGCTGTGTGGTATCAGCCCCTTTACTTTACACCCGAGGAAAGTGCGGTGGCAATGGAGAAGTGACTCGCCAGGGTCAGACCTCACTGGAGGCAAGGCCAGGCCCAGAGCCTCCTCACTCTGCCCAGCACGTCCCGTCCTGTCAGCCTGCCTCCTCCTCTGGCCCAGA
The DNA here is from genome assembly GCA_006408675.1 of Madoqua kirkii. Taxonomy (NCBI): domain Eukaryota; kingdom Metazoa; phylum Chordata; class Mammalia; order Artiodactyla; family Bovidae; genus Madoqua; species Madoqua kirkii. The sequence continues at coordinate 20,577 of SJYC01105787.1, read as the reverse complement.
CCTCAGGCCTGCAGGGGAAGATGTTGACCAAATCCTCTGCCCACCCACAGGGCCGCCAGCCCGCCCTTGACTCTGCCAGCCTATGGAGGTTGGCATCTGTCTCCCCTCGACAGAGGACAGTGGTCTCTGGACACCCCTTCCCACCTGGGAGCTCTTGGGCCCCCGCTTTGCAGCCACTCTGTCCTCAACAAGGGCTCGGTCTCTGCCAAGAGCGAGAGCATCGGCTCCCCTCCCGCATCCTCAGAAGCAGGGACGGACCCTGGCTTCTGCCCAGACCACAGACACAAGTGCTGTTGTCTTCATGGAGGAGCCTGGATCTGGCCTTTCCCCGAACACTCGAATCCACATTCTTTCTGGGGAGGTCAGGGAGGAGGGTTTGGGTAGGGCAGCTAGAGGACAAGAATGCTTACTGAGAGTTTATTCTGAGCCGGGGGCTTTGCATGGTGGGCTCTGTGCTCAGCAGTCCTTAGGTCAACTGCAGAGCAGGCTCTTCTCCGTGGCCCCCACTAAGAGGGGGTTCAGGCAGAGCTGGCTGTCCTTCCTCCACTCCCACCCTGTCCCCCCCGTTTCCCTGTGGGCAGTGATGGGGGAGGAATTCCCCTCTTTCTTCTCCTTTCTGAGGGAGCAAGGCCACAGGCCTGAGATTATGCAATTCAGCCCTGCAGACCTCTGCCTGACCCCTTATCTTGCCTCCATCAGCCATCACTGCTTGAATGATCCCAGTAACATGGAGCTCACTGATCTCCAAGGTGCTGGGGGCAGCGCCTGCTGGTAGAAAGTCCTTCCTTCCCGTGAGGCCAGGCCACTATCACTCCTTCTGCCCTTTCACTGTTAGCAGCTACTGCTGGACAGATAGGAGGGCAGGAAGTCTGGATTCCCAAGGGGAGGGCTCTTGGGGACACAGGGTGGCCACTGGGACGGCAGTTTTCCAATGGCACTAAAGTATTGGGTTGGCCAAAAAATTTGTTTGGGTTTTTCCTTAATATTGTATGGAAAAACCAGAGTGAACTTTTTGGCCAACCCCACACTTCACCATTTCCCCCACAGGTGGAGTAGCACCGGCGCTTCCTAGCCAGACCCTGTCTGAGCGCTTCACGGGGATTGCTTTGATTCATCCTTGTAGCAACTCCATTACAGCGAGATTAGTGTCTCCACTTTACCAGTGAGCACAAATGCTCTTTAGCCAGTGTGCACCAGTACTACTGTACCAGTGGGTAGGTGGTGAAATCCTTCGGGACCACTGGAAACCTGCTGCCGCCGCCACCCAGCTCTCCTCCTGGGAACCCAGACCTCCTGCTCCCACACCTGTCCAGCAGCCCTCTGATTGGTTAGGCCTCAGCAGGGGCGGGAACTAAGACTCAGAGAGGTGAAAGCTAATCAGTGCCCCATTCCCTCTGACCCCAAAGCCAAGTATACCTTGCTCTGTGCTCACCTTAGCCCTACTGGCCAGCCTGGGAGCTAAGGAACCAGCCATTGGCCAGTGACCTAGAATCTGCTCGGCAGGGCTGAGTGATGAAGGTCTGAGTGCAGGGTGAGGGTCATTCCCTGCTTGTCAGCAACCCAAACCCCAGGGGAGTGGTTTCCTTTTACTCACAGTCAGGCCCTAGTCTCCTGCAGCTAATTTTGGCTTCTGCCCTGATTTCGGAACTTCTCGTTGATCACTGTTGAAAGTCACATGACTAGCCTGGGTCGAGTGCTCCAGCCCACTCTGAGATTTCTCCTGTCTGCCCTTGTATTGGGTGATGCTTCTGGCTCCAGGCCCCAGTATAGCCACTGTCAGCCTCTAGTGACTGGGGGCTCCTCTTTCCCTCAGGCACAAATACCCTCTGGACGAAGACCACATGCCCTTGTTCGTGGAGTCTCTGTCTGAACTCTAGAGCCTCACAGTTGTTGCCAAGAGTAAATGAAATATTATAGACTGTAGCTCCTGGAGGAGAGAGACTTTGTCCACCACTGTGTGTCTGCTGCGCAGCCCTGTCTGTGCTGGGCTGTGCTTAATCACCCAGTCGTGTCCGACTCTTTGCGACCCTATGAATGGACTGTAGCAAAAAATTTGTTTGGGTTTTTCCTTAATATTGTATGGAAAAACCAGAGTGAACTTTTTGGCCAACCCCACACTTCACCATTTCCCCCACAGGTGGAGTAGCACCGGCGCTTCCTAGCCAGACCCTGTGCTGAGCGCTTCACGGGGATTGCTTTGATTCATCCTTGTAGCAACTCCATTACAGCGAGATTAGTGTCTCCACTTTACCAGTGAGCACAAATGCTCTTTAGCCAGTGTGCACCAGTACTACTGTACCAGTGGGTAGGTGGTGAAATCCTTCGGGACCACTGGAAACCTGCTGCCGCCGCCACCCAGCTCTCCTCCTGGGAACCCAGACCTCCTGCTCCCACACCTGTCCAGCAGCCCTCTGATTGGTTAGGCCTCAGCAGGGGCGGGAACTAAGACTCAGAGAGGTGAAAGCTAATCAGTGCCCCATTCCCTCTGACCCCAAAGCCAAGTATACCTTGCTCTGTGCTCACCTTAGCCCTACTGGCCAGCCTGGGAGCTAAGGAACCAGCCATTGGCCAGTGACCTAGAATCTGCTCGGCAGGGCTGAGTGATGAAGGTCTGAGTGCAGGGTGAGGGTCATTCCCTGCTTGTCAGCAACCCAAACCCCAGGGGAGTGGTTTCCTTTTACTCACAGTCAGGCCCTAGTCTCCTGCAGCTAATTTTGGCTTCTGCCCTGATTTCGGAACTTCTCGTTGATCACTGTTGAAAGTCACATGACTAGCCTGGGTCGAGTGCTCCAGCCCACTCTGAGATTTCTCCTGTCTGCCCTTGTATTGGGTGATGCTTCTGGCTCCAGGCCCCAGTATAGCCACTGTCAGCCTCTAGTGACTGGGGGCTCCTCTTTCCCTCAGGCACAAATACCCTCTGGACGAAGACCACATGCCCTTGTTCGTGGAGTCTCTGTCTGAACTCTAGAGCCTCACAGTTGTTGCCAAGAGTAAATGAAATATTATAGACTGTAGCTCCTGGAGGAGAGAGACTTTGTCCACCACTGTGTGTCTGCTGCGCAGCCCTGTCTGTGCTGGGCTGTGCTTAATCACCCAGTCGTGTCCGACTCTTTGCGACCCTATGAATGGACTGTAGCCCACCAAGCTCCTATGTCTATATGATTCTCCAGACAAGAATACTGGAGTGGGTTGCCATGCCCTCCCCCAGGGGATCTTCCCAACCCAGGGATCAGATGCAGGTCTCCAGAATTTCAGGTGGAATTTTTATCATCTGAGCCACCAGGGAAGCCCAAGAATACTGGAGTGGGTAGCCTATCCCTTCTCCAGGGGAACTTCCCAACCCCGGAATTGAACTGGAGTCTCCTACATTGCAGGCAGATTCTTTACCAGCTGAGCTACCAGGGAAGCCCAGCGATGCCTATCAGATGCTTTGTTATTGTTTGTTGAGTGAGTGAGGGAATGTGACATCTCGTGAAGCATAGCACAGAGTAAGCCGTGTGATGCTTTCATTGTTAAAATTGTTCTAATGTGACATTTGAAGAGGGTGGCCTGATGTGTTCAAGAATAGGTCCTGCTGGGGAAGAGGAGGGTGGGACAAACTGAGAGAGTAGCATTGACATGTATGTCCCCTGGGAAAAAAGAAATGTGACAGTGTTAATTACTCAGTTGTGGCCAACTATAGCTCACCAGGCTCCTCTGTCCGTGGGGATTCTCCAGGCAAGAATACTGGAGTGGGTTGCCATTCCTTTCTCCAGGGGATCTTCCCGATTTAGGGATCGAACTCAAGTCTCCTGCATTGCAGGCAGATTCTTTACTGTCTGAGCCACCAGGGACGTGTATGCTCAGCTCTGTGCTCTGTGTTGACCTTGAGGGGAGAAATGGGGGTGGGGTGGGAGGGAGGCTCAGGAGGGAGGGCAGGAAGTAGCTGATCTACTTGCTGTATAGCAGAAACTGACACAATGTTTTAAAGCAGTTATACTCCAATTTACAAAAAGAAGCAAGCAATAAAATGCGCCATCCAACCAGGTGAAAGAAGGAAAAAGAATAGGTCCCATCACACATGCAGATGAGGGGTCACTCACCTGTCTGCCGGCATCTGGGGAGGTCTGAGTGAGGCTTGTGCCCCTGACTTGGACCTCCCACCACTCCCCTCCAGTGATGTGTGGATCAGCCCCTGAGATGTATGTAGGTGGGAGTGTTCACTAGTTCATTCTGTGAACAATTCTGGGTACCTTCTGTGTGCCTGGCTCGCTCTGGGGCTCTTTGGTTGCAGCAGTTGGCAAGGTCAAGTCCCTGGTCTCATGAAGTTTCTGGTAGAATGGGGAAAACAGAGTGTACCCAAATATGTAATGTGCCAAATGGTATGAATGCTGTGATGGAGAGTGAGGCAAGGTAGAGGAAACAGACAAGGCAGAAGAAGTTACTTCCTTATCCGTAAGAGCAGGGAAGGCCTTCCTGAAGAGGTGATATAGGAACAAAGACCTGAAGGAAAAAGCTGGGAGGAAAGGATCTTGGAAAGAGAATCAGGGGCAAAGGCCCTGAGGCAGGGATGTGTTTGGGGAACAGATAGGAGGCCAGGGTGCAGAGGAGGTGAGTGAGAAGCTAAGAGGAGAGGTCAGGGAGATAGCTGGGGGCAGTGACTTACAGAACCTAAAAGGGATATAAACCATGGGAGGTTTTGAGCAGAGGACAGGCATGGTCTGACTGATGTTTAAAAGGTTCATCCGGCCATGGGATGGACAATAGACCAGAGGGGAACCAGGACTGAACTAGGGAAATCAGTTAAGAAGCTCTTGATGGTAGAATAGCATATCAGTAAAGGAGGTGGTGAGAAGGGGTTAGAGTCTGGATGTATTTTAAGGAGGAAATAACAGAATTTGTTGATGGAGTATGTGGGATGGGTTGGGAGAGAACGAGAAGAGCTTTCAGACTGGACAGTTGATAGAATAGAGTGATGTTTGCCAAGATTAGGAAGACTGATAAATCAACTATACTTGAATAAAATAAAATTTAAAGGCAATTAGAAAGACTGGGAAAAGTAAATTTGATGGAATAATCAAGAGTCTAGTTTTGGGTGTGTTAAATCTGAGATGCCTTTCATGCATACAATTAGAAGTCAAGCCAGTTGGCAGAGGTCCAAGTCTGGAGTAAGGGGAGGTGTGCAGGCTGGAGATGGAAACTTGGGAACTTCCATGTAAAGCCATGAGACAAGAGACCTCTGAAAAAAAGTGAACATGGTTAGACACGGGGTCCCAGGACTGAGTGCAGGCACCCACCAATGTTCAGAGAGTGATTCGAATCAGAGAAGAAGCAGGATAGAGTGACTCACCAAGGCCAAGTGCAGAGGCTCTTCAAAAAGGATGGAACCATCAAGTGTGTCAGATGCTGACGAGTGACCCAGTAGGATGAAGACCACAAAGTGTCTGCTGGATTTAGTGATCTGGAGATCATGGTGACTTACAGGATCAGCTTTGATAGATGGCCTGATTACAGCAAGTTCGAGAGGCGGTGGAGGAGAGGAAGGGCAGGCAGTGAGGACAGGCCAGTCAAGGAGTGTGGCTGTAAAGGGGCTAGAAAAATGGACGATCGTTGGAAGGTGTGAGGTTAAGGGGAGGGTTGTTTTTCACTTTTAATTTTTTGGTTTTATTTTTGTTTTATTAAGATAAAAGAAACTATGCCATGTTTACATACTGATGGAAATGAACCAACAGAGAAATGGATGATGCAGGAGGGGGAGGGGTCAAAATAGTGCTCGTGTCCTTGCATAGGGGACGGGAGACAGGATCCAGCATGTAGCTGGAGGAAAGGGAATGGCCTTGGGTAGGAGTGGGCTGAGTCATCCACCGCAGAAAGAGGCAGGTGGAGAATGCGCTGCAGAGAAGGGAAATGGGTTTTTCCCCCCGTACAGTTTTTTTTGATTGAGATGTAATTCTCATGTAAAATCCACCCCACTGCCCCCCTTTTAAAGTGCACAGTTAAATGGCTGATAGTATATACACAAAGGTGTGCAGTCAAAATTTCTGGTGGATTAAAAAATCACCCATCACTGGGATCACTATCTCATCCACATTTTCATCACCCTCCAAAGACCTCACCCCCACTAGCCATCCTCCCCACCTTCCAGTTCCCAAACCTCTCGTCTCCTTTCTGCGTTTATGGATTTGCCTATTCTGGACATTTCACATAAATGGAATCATGATATGTGACCTTTGTGTCTGGATCCTGTCCCTTAGCACTTCAAGTTTCATCCACGTTGTAGCATGCTCTCAGAATTCCATTCCTTTTTCTGTGTGAATAATATTCTAATATGGTTGGCTCTTGAACAACATAGGGGTTAGGGGTGCCAACTTCTCATGCAGTTGAAAATCGGGGTATAACCTTTGGCTCCCGGAAGACTTAACTACGAAATAGCCTACTGTTGACCAAAGTCTTACTGGTAACTTAAATAGTCGTTAACATGTATTTTATATGTTATATATATTATATTTATTTATATATATATATATAAGATTGTATTTTTACAATAAGGTGAACTAAAGAAAGTGTTATTAAGCAAATCATAAGGAAGAAAAAATACTTTACAGTGCCATACAGTAAATATTGATACCATAAGTTTATGTCATCTGTTTATATCTGTCAATACCTACATCAATTTTGTCTTGTAGGATATAAAACACTGCCAATATTATATGTATTACTATACTAAACATAAAAAATGAAAGGATGATATGAAAAATACATTGTACAGGTATAATGATTCATGAGGAGCACACAGCAAGCCACTTCAGTATTCTTGCCTGGAGAATCCATGGGCAGAGGAGCTTGGCAGGCTACAGTCCATAGGGTTGCACAGAACTGGACATGACTGAAGTGACTTAGCACTTACATACATAATGATTCATGCATTGATAACAGAGAAGCAGCGATATAAGTGTTTTTGGTAGCCTGGTGTAACTGATACAGTTATTTCCCAGTAGCCTAGTTTTTACACTAATGAAGGGTTATACAGTTTTTATGACATGTAGTATTATACTCATATTCATAATACAGTGTTGGAAACACTTGCATTTTTTTAAAAATCACTTACCTGTGATGATAGACTGATATGCAGTTTAATTATGAAAGAGAGAGGGAGGGAGAGAGAAAAGAGGGGTGGGTGCGGCCAATATATTGTATGGTAATATAAGTCTTTGAAGGCAAAGTTATAAAAAACAGTAAGAAAACTAGCACATTATTTTTTAATTTATTTACTTTAATTGGAGGATAATTACTTTACAGTATTGTGGCAGTTTTTGACATACATCAAGGTGAATCAGCCATGGGTGTACAGGTGTCCCCCCATCCTAAAGCCCCCTCCCACCTCCCTCTCCACTCCATCCCTCTGGGTTGCCCCAGAGCATCAGCTTTAAGTGCCCTGATTCGTACATCGAACTTGCACTGGTTGTCTGTTTTACATATGGTAATATACATGTTTCAATGCTATTCTCTCAAATCATCCCACCCTCACCTTCTCCCACAGACTCCAAAGTCTGTTTTTTACATCCGTGTCTCTTTTGCCATCTTGCATATAGGGTCATCGTTACCATCTTCCTAAATTCCGTATATATGCATTAATATACTATATTGGGAGAAGGCAATGGCAACCTACTCCAGTGTTCTTGCCTGGAGAATTCCAGGGATGGGGGAGCCTGGTGGGCTGCCGTCTATGGGGTCACACAGAGTCAGACACGACTGAAGTGACTTAGCAGCAGCATACTGTATTAGTGTTTGTCTTTCTGACTTACTTTATTCTGTATGATAGGCTCCATTTTCATCCCTTCATTAGAACTGACTCAAATGCATTCTTTTTTGTAGCTGAGTAATATTCCATTGTGTATAGGTACCACAGCTTCCTTATCCATTCATCTGCTGATGGACATCTAGGTTGCTTCCATGTCCTGGCTATTATAAACAGTGCTGCGATGAACATCAGGGTACACTTGTCTCTTTCAATTCTGGTTTCCTCGGTGTGTATGCCCAGCAGTGGGATTGCTTGGTCATATGGCAGTTCTATTTCCAGTTTTTAAAGGAATCTCCACACTTTTCTCCATAGTGGCTGAACTAGTTTGCATTCCCACCAACAGTATAAGTGAAAGTCACTCAGTCATGTTCAACTCTTTTCGACGCCATGGACTGTAGTCCATGGAATTCTCCAGGCCAGAATACTGGAGTGGGTAGCCTTTCCCTTCTCCAGGGGATCTTCCCAACCCAGGGATCAAACCCAGGTCTCACGCATTGCAGATGGATTCTCTACCAGCTGAGCCACAAGGGAAGCCCAAGAATACTGGAGTGGGTAGCCTATCCCTTCTCCAGGGGATCTTCCTGACCCAGGAATCAAACCAGGGTCTCCTGCACTGCAGGCAGATTCTTTACCAACTGAGCTATCAGGGAAGCCCAACAGAGTAAGAGGGTTCCCTTTTTTCCACACCCTCTCCAGCATTTATTGTTTGTAGACTTTTTGATGGCAGCCATTCTGACTGGCATGAGATGGTACTTCATTGTGGTTTTGATTTGGATTTCTCTGGTAATGAGTGATGTTGAGCATCTTTATTTCTTTTAAGATTTTTTTACTTGTTTTTTTTTGCTGTGATGGGTCTTGGCTGCTGCGTGCAGGCTTTCTCTAGTTGTGGCAAGCAGGGGCTACTCTTCATGGCGATATGCAGGCTCCTCTTTGCTGTGGCTTCTCTTTGCTGTAGAGCACAGGCTCTATAGCATTCAGGCTCCAGTAACTGTAGTGGATGGGCTCAGTAGTTGCGGCTCTTGAGCTCTAGAGCACAGACTCAGTCGTGTTGTGTGTGGGTGCTCCTGATCCTCTCAGACCAGGGATCGAACTAGTATCTCTTGTGTTGCAAGGTAGATTCTCAACCACTGATCCACCAGGGAAGCACAACACATTACTGATTTTAAATATCACTCACCTTATGCCTAATGTAAGGATGGATTATCCACTTCAATACAAGTCTTGCACACAATGTTCTATACATATATTTTTGTATATTTATTGGAAAAAAATCCCCATATACATGGACCTGTTTAGTTCACACCTGTGCTATTCAAGGGTCAGCTGTATATGAAGGGATGACATTTTGTTTACCCATTCATCAGTCAGTGGACGCTTGGGTTGTTTCCACTTTGGGACTATGATGGAGGATGCTTCTGTGGACAGCCATTTGCAAGTCTTTGTGTGGACACGTGATTTCAGTTCTCTCGGATGCACCTGTAAGAGTGGAATTGCTGGGTCGAGTGGTAACTGTGTTTAACATTGTGTTGTTGTTGTTCAGTTGCTCAGTCGTGTCTGACTCTTTGCAACCCTGTGGCCTGCAGCAGGCCAGACTTCCCTGTCCTTCACCATCTCCCAGAGCTTGCTTAAACTCAGGTGCACTGGGTCAGTGATGCCATCCAACCATGTCTTCCTCTGTCGTACCCTTCTCCTCCTGCCGTCAGTCTTTCCCAATATCAAGGCTTTTTCCAATGAGTGGGCTCTTTGTATCAGGTGGCCAAAGTACTGGAGCTTCAGCTTCAGCATTAGTCTTCCCAATGAATATTCAGGGTTGATTTCCTTTAGGATTGACTGGTTTGATCTCCTTGCTGTCCAAGGGACTCTCTCCAACACCACAGTTCAAAAGCATCAATCTCTGGCACTCAGCCTTCTTTATGGTCCAACTTTCACAGCTGTACATGACTACTGGAAAAACCATAGCTTTGATTATATGGACCTTTGTAAGTAATGTCTCTGCTTGTTAATGTGCTGTCTAGGTTGATCATAGCTTTCTTTCCAATGAACAAGTGTCTTGTAATTTAATGGCTATAGTTACCATACAAAATGATTTTGGAGCCCAAGAAAATGAAGTATCTCACTGTTTCCCCATCAATTTGCCATAAAGTGATGGGACTGGATCCCATGATCTTTGCTTTTTGAATGCTGAGTTTTCAGCCAGCTTTTTCACTCTCCTCTTTCACTTTCATCAAGAGGCTTTTTAGTTCCTCTTCACTTTCTGCCATAAGGGTGGTATCATCTGCATATCTGAGGTTATTGATATTTCTCCCGGCAATCTTGATTCCAGCTTGTGCTTCTTCCAGCCCAGCGTTTCTCATGATGCACTCTGCATATAACATTATGAGAAGCTGCCAAACTGTTTTCTTTCTTTCTTTCTTTTTAATACTTTATTCTATGTTACAATACTGTACAAACTGTTTTCTGAAGTGGCTGTACCCCTTTACCTTCCTCACCCACAGTAGGTGAGTCTTGCGCTGTCCCTGAGGCGGGTTGGTTTGGAAGCTTGTGGAGTTTAGTTCCTGCTGATCTGTTCTAGATCTTCAGCTGCAGTGGAAGCTGAGGATTGAGGACATAGTGGAAAACAGTGGCTGGAGAATAGATGGACTGGTAGGGCTCTTTTAGATTTATTGGGTGCTCTAAAGATGCCCTGGGAACTGCTGTGGGGGAGCTAGGCCAGTGTACCCAGGCTCTCTCCTCCTGGCTCTGGAGGGCTGCCCAGGGGCAGGTGTGGAACAGGTAGAGGGTTTGGGGTAACCAGGGGGGATGAGGGAGGAGGCATAGCCCTCAGGCCTTTGTCTTCCATCCCCACAAACCTCAGGGGTTGTCCTCACCCCTCTTTAAGGCCTGCCCATCTTCACAGGCCATGGAGACAGGCAGAGCCAGGAGCAGAGGCAGGCCAGGCCCAGACACACTTGTGTTCAGATCTTGCCTCTGCTGCTCATTACAGCAGGAACCTGGGCGAGTCCAGCCCTACCTGCTTCAGTCTCTTCTTCTGTAAACCCCTCACATCCCTGTGGTTGTGAGATGGAAACAGGGTCCCAGGGACAGTGCTTCGCCTCCCTGTTTCTCTCCCTTCCTGGGCCCCATCTGTCTCTGGGAATCTCCTGGGTCCCTGGTTACACTGGTGAGTCCCCTGCTGCCCTCTGCCCTCTGTCTTCTCTTCCCTCCCTGAGAGTGACATTGAGGCAAGATTGGGGTGAGGTCCAGGCTCCTCTTCGAATCCCACAAAATCATGGACCCCTCACATGCAACATGCCCACCAAGTCAGGGACCTCATGGGCCTCATGAAAGCATCTCCCAAGACCTTCCCCCAGCCCCCAGCCGCAGTAGTGTGATTGCGAGGACAACTGTTCCCTGGGGCCAGTGGCCAGCAGTCTCCCCTGACGTCAGCCAGTCAAGGCTGGGGCCACTGCCAGAGGGAATCTTCCCCCATTGCCAAGGAGCCAGCCGGCGCCTGCCACAGGATTTCAGCTCCCTCCCTGGCTCAACACGCTGCCTGGCTCAACACGCTGGGCCAGTGCTTCGGAGAAGGAAAGAGCAGCCCTTTTCCTGGGCATGGTGGCTGGTTGATGCATCGAGCCCTCTGCCAGGCACCCAGCCTACCCCATAGGGGAACCCTCATCACTATCGATCCTCAATGAACTGGCATTGTTTAATGGGAGTCTTTTCCTAGGCAGAGCCTAGGCTTCCCTGCCTGACTGCCCTGTGAAATTGGACACAGTCCCTCCCGCCTCCCAAGGTGGACCTTTGGATGAGAGACGTCAGTCCTTGGAGGCATGGCATCTCTAGAAATTATCATCTGTGTTGTTTCATCTTCCAGAACACTTACTTCACTCTGAAGGGTGAGTTATAGGGCTTTAAAAGTCTGTTTTTAGTGGTTTCCCTTGCAGCTGGCGTGGTTTGTTTGAACACAATAACTGCATTTCCTGTAGCGTGCATGTGATTTGTCCAGTCATTCTGCAAATATTTTTTGAGCCTTCTTTGGGTCCGAAGCTTTGGGGGGACCCAGGGAAATGAAAGCCAGACTCGCACCCTCTGGGGCTGCACCCTAGTGGGAAACTGAGCAGAGGCTTGGAGGAAACAGAGCCACGTGCAACAGGAAGGGTTCAAAGATAGAAATCAGAAGCCAGGGCCCTCAGGAAAGGAGAAGGGCTGCAGCCCTGCTGGGGGAGCCCTGTGTGGGCATTCTGCTAGAGGTCCTGGCTAGGCAAGGGGCTTGATCTGAGGCATAGCTGGTCGGATCCACAGCCTCTGGTTAAAGCAGACAGCCTGCATGAGCTGAGGCAGCTGGGTCTTGGGGAGTCAGGGTGACCTTCTCCCCAGCTTGTGGCCTTGAGCAGATCCTTTAACTTCCTGGGCCTCAATTTTCTCATCTGTACTGGGGAGACAGTGATACCTCCTTTCCAGGGCCATGAAGAGGACTGCAAGGACAGATCAGTGTATAAAGTCCCAGCGCAGTGCTTGACATCAGTCGGAACACACTGGGCAGGACTACTGTTAGCCAAAGAGCTTGGACTGTATCCTGGCTGTGGGCCAATGTCAGAGCCCCTAGACCCCTGTCCAAGGGTTTGTCTCCCTCTAGGACCCCTGGAGGAGAAGGGGGAGGGATAAGGAGGGACCGGGGAGGGGTTAGGAGGGGAGGGCTTAGCAGGGACCCAGGCTGGGGCTGCCTGCATGCTGGCTGCCCGCCTGCCTGGGGCCCCATCCCTGCCAGCATGTGGGCTTGGCTTCTAGAGTCCACCAGATCCAAGAACAGCTCCAGGGTGTCCACTTAAATCTTCCTCAGCAGCACTGCAGGGTCATCCAGCCCCAGATAGGAAGCCTGGAGCAGGGCAGATGGAGTGCACAGCCTGACCTGCTCAGTCAGGTCCTCTCTCTCTCTCTTCGCTCCTTCTCCAGGCTGACTGCCTCTGTCTGTCTCTGCCTTTGTCTGTCTCTCACACACATACATTGGCAGGACCCCTCTCACAGTGACTAATACTTTCTGTCTCAGGAGTCCTCCTACCTTCTGACATCAGGCATGAGGGATACAGGCAAAATCATGATTTTTTTTTTAAAGCACAGCTGCCCATTTTCTTCTTGGAGGCAGGGCCCCTGACAAGGGGCCTGTGACAAGGCATTTGCAGGGTGTGTTGGGGGAGAGGTGGGCGAGGGGTGGACCCCAAACCAGACAAGGCTCAGCTCAGCCCCCACGTCCTCTGTAGTTGTACCTGACCTCCCCTCCTAGGGCCCAAGGTTAGTCTGCGGTCTCCTATTGGCTCCCATCCCTGTGTTCCATGTCCCTGGGGTGCCCCATTCGTTCCTTTTCCCCTGTCTGAAGCACACACCCTCTGTCTCTTCCACCCTAGTTGCCTCTGCCCAGGCCCCTCCTCCACCTCTTCACCAGCACTTCCTTCACTCACTCTCCTGTGACTGCATCTCTTCCCTCTCAGAACCTTCAATATCTCCCCAGTACCACCAAGTTTAGATGTCTTAGTTTAGAATCTGAGGTCCTGGCCGCTGACCTTCCCGTCTCCTCTTTCTCCCACCTCTTCCGGCACAAGCCTTTTGCCCAGTGCACCAGCTTCGTTACTGCTCTTTCCTTTCCAGCCCCTGGGCGCTTGCTTCTGCTATTCCCCTGCCTAGGACTTTCCCCAGGCCCTGTCTTTTTATGTCAGTTTCTATTCTTCCAATAAGTGCCCTCTCTTCACTAAAACCTTCCATTATCCCTCTAAGTTGAAGGGACCCACCCCTCCTCTAGGTCTCCAATAACATGTATCATTTTCTGTCCTGTCTAGTTCAGTTCAGACGTGTCCATCTCTTTCCGACTCCGTGGACAGCAGCACACCAGGCTTCCCTGTCCCTCACCAACTCTGCGAGCTTGCTCAAATTCATGTCCATCAAGTTGGTGATGTCATCCAACCATCTCATCTTCTGTTGTCCTCTTCTCCTGCTTTTTCTTCTCTTCTTCTTCTCTTCTCCTGCCTTCAATCTTTTCCAGCATCAGGGTCTTTTCCATAGATTCAGTTCTTCACATCAGGTGGCCAAAGTACTGGAGCTTCAGCTTCAGCATCAGTCTTTCCAATGAATATTCAGGACTGATTTCTTTTAGGATGGACTGGTTGGATCTCCTTGCATTCCAAGTTACTTTCAAGAGTCTTCTCCAACACCGCAGTTCAAAAGCATCAATTTTTCAGCGCCCAGCTTTCTTTATGACCCAACTCTCACATCCATATATGACTACTGGAAAAACCATAGCTTTAACTTTAACTTAACAGACCTTTGTTGGCAAAGTAATGTCTCTGCTTTTTAATGCTGTCTAGACTGGTCATAGCTTTTCTCCCAAAGAGCAAGTGTCTTTAATTTCATGGCTGCAGTCACCATCTGCAGTGATTTTGGAACCCAAGAAAATAAAGTCTCTCAGTGTTTCCATCGTTTCCCCATCAATTTGCCATGAAGTGATGGGACCAGATGGCATGATCTTTGTTTTCTGAATGTTGAGCTTTAAGCCAGTTTTTTTCACTCTCCTCTTTCACTTTTATCAAGAGGCTCTTTAGTTCCTCTTCACTTTCTGCCATAAGGGTGGTGTCATCTACATATCTGAGATTATTGATATTTCTCCTGGCAATCTTGATTCCAGCTTGTGCTTCATCCAGTCTGGCATTTCACATGATGTACTCTGTATATAAGTTAAATAATCAGGGTGACAATATGCAGCCCTGACATACTCCTTTCCCAATTTGGAGCCAGTCCGTTGTTCTGTCCTGTATTATTATTTAAGTATCAGCCCAACTGGCCTCCTAAGTACCCTGAGAAGGAGATGCATCTTATTCTTTAACTGCCCAAAGTACCCAGCAGCACAATGGTTTAGCACCAAATAAGTGCTCAGAATTGGCAAATGGATGGCTGTACCTCATAGGTAGGGTCACAGTGCAAGCTACTTCTGTCCCCCAAAGGTGGTTCGGGCCTGGCAGTCACCACATGCCCACGTGCCATTTCTGTCCAGGTTATCAGGATTATGCGAGGTTGTTACAATGAGCTAGAAAGTTATGTATTGTCCTTGTTGCTGCTTAGTTGTGTCTGACTCTTTGTGACCACGTGGACTGTTGCTAGTCAGACTCGTCTGTCCGTGGGATTTTCCAGGCAAGAATACTGGGGTGGGTTGCCATTTCCTTCACCAAGGAATCTTCCTGAACCAGGAACCAAACCCACATCTCTTGCACTGGCAGACAGCTTCTTTACCACTGAGCCACGTTGGTTATAAAACTAGCTTTGTGCTCCTAGTCTCTTCAGTTTCACTGATAAGTATTGGCCTATTTGTGTTTTACATATTTTCTTGAGCATTTATATTTTCTTAAGTTAAATAAAGAGTTGAAAATGTATTGCTATAAAACTGTAGATAGTTTTCTCTTGTAATTAAATATTTATCCATATCCATAGACAGGGGCCTTTTCTCATTCCAAATATCTTTTTTTTTCCCCTATGATAAGAATTCCTAAAGATTTTTTAAAGTTAGTTTTCAAAGAATCAGCTTTTGATTTTTAGATATTAGATACTGTTTCCTTCTTCCCATTTTCTTAATTTCTACTTTTATTGACAGTTTCTTCTTTCTTTGGTTTTAAGTTTTCTTTTTAGCCTTTTGGTTTAAATGCTTAGTTGCTTTTCAGTCTTTCTTATTTTTAAAAGTACATTTAAATCTGTAATTTTCCTCTGAGTACCACTTATTATTGTTTATTATACAATTCCAAATTGCCTGTGATCTCTGCTTCACTTTTCACTTTTACTGAAGAGTTACAGAGCACTGTGGCTTTCCTGTTGGCTCATTTGGTTAAGAATCTGCCTGCAATGCAGGAGACTCAGGTTCCATCCTTGGGTTGTGAAGATCCCTTGGAGAAGGAAATGCAACCCACTGCAGTATTCTTGCCTGGAAAATCCCATGGACAGGGGAGTCTGGAGGGCTACAGTCCATGGGGTTGCAAGAGTTGAACACCACTGAGTATCTAAACCACCACCATACCATAGAGCACCATAGCTTCTTAGATTTTTCAAGTGGATAGTTTCTTTTAGACTCATGTTACTGTTCATTTCTGGTCTTATAGTGCAAAAGATGTTCCATATGACTTCTTCTTTCTGAAATCTGTTGACATTTTTATGACCTAATATATAGCCAATTTTTGTGACTATTTCACATGTGTTAGAAAATATTTATTTATGGTTTGGATGTAAAGTTTGTTCTTTCAGTCTCTCAGTTTACAGTTTTGAATTGTGTTATTTAATGAAAAATCATTATTTTGGGAGTGACCTGCTCTGTCTCTAAGGAAAGACTGTTCAATTCTCCCACAATAATTGTGGGATCTGTCAGTTCCTACTGTCTTTAAAAAATCAGTTTTTTATACATATACATATAATTTAGGCAGTATTCTTACATATTTATGACTTATGACTTTGACACTTTTTGATGCTATACCTTTTACCATTATAAATACTCTGGTTTATTCTATTTAATGCCTCAGTCTTGAATTCTGTTTTGTGGGTACACGTGACTGGCATATCCTTTTTTTTGTCCTTTCATTTTTAATTTCTTCTATGTCATTTTGTTTTGTATATGTCTTTTATAGTAGCAGACAAGTGGATTTTGTACTGAGTATCTGCTTTTAATAGGTAAATTTAACCCATTTGCTGTCATTCATCATAGGTTTATTTCTGCCATCTTATTTCATGTCTATGTTTTAAACTTTTATTTGTGTATAGTTTTCTGGTTTTTTGCCATACTGTGTGGCTTACAGGCTCTCAGTTCCCCAACCAGGGATTGAACTCAGGCCATGGCAGTGAAAATCCGGAATTCTAACCACTAAGCCACCAGGGAACTCTGTGTATAGTTTATTTTTGCCTTTTATTGAACTGGTCTCATTTACTTTATTCTGTTTTTCTTTCCTCTAATGATTAGGAAGTTTTGAGTTTTATCTCGGGTGATTGTTCTATATATTGTATGTATGTGTGTATACTTACATTTTTATATCAACATCTGGATGCAATCAGTATCTTTAGACTCTTCCCAAATGAGGCAAGAACTTTAATATTTATTCATGATAACTTATCTTTCCCAGCCCCTACCCTCACATATGGATCACCATCGATTTTAGTTCTAAATTGTCCTTCATTGTCTTCAAATTGTTTTATAATATTTATTATAATAGTGTGAAACTTAACTCAGGTTTTGCTGTTTCCTTTGCATACCACTGTTGGCATCATTTATAATACCACTCATCTTTCTTTTTCATGGATCTATTTTTCACTTTGCTAGAGTATATCCTCCAGGAATTCTTTTAGAAAGCATGGATAATGTAATTTATAAGGTAATTGATGTCTGGAATGACTATTTTTCCTTTCTAGAGGGGTCTATTTTGATTTTCATCTCCCTGTTGAATTTTTTTTTTTTATTCCAAATGATGGTATTTGTAGATCAGATCTCTACTTTTGTTTCAGGTAATACATACCCTGAAAATCTGGGCATACATGAATTACAATATTACCTGAATGTCTTCTCAGTTCAGGCCTTGCCATTCCCACTTTAGTCAAACCCATGCCGTTTGCATCTGTTTTGTTGACTGCAGTTCTGAGTGGGATTCACTCCCTCTGGGTGAAGGCCAGTCTTTATCCTTCTTCTCAAGGAAATTGGGGAAACTGCCTCAGTCTCCCCACTGGTCCCCAGCTGTAGATCTTATTTTCTTAACCCCTTCATTTATTATTAATATCCAGACCAAAGAATTCTAGGATGTCAGAACTTAAAGGATCTGAAGACGCAGGAGCCCTGCCCTGCTGCCATAGGTGAGGAGACCCAGGCTCTTCGGTGTGGGGTACAGGCTGTGGGGACACGGCCGCTTTCTCAGGCTTGATCTCAGCGTCTGCCTGAGACGTGGATTCCTGGGGGTCCTGACTAGCCTGTGCTATGCTTTCCTGGCCGTCCACACACTGGCAACTCCTATGTCTGTATCTCTTGCCCCTCTTCTGCTTTTCTGACTTAAGTCTCCAAATGCCTGTTTGAAGTCTCACATACATGTCTGAAAGGTTCTGAAGTGTGTCAGAAACTAAGCCCCCCCAACCCTGTTATTCACCATCTTCCCCCACTTAGGATATGATACCACCATTCATTTGGCTCAGCCCCCAAACAGCCACCGGCCTCAGTGCTCTTCTCTCTCACCCCCACATCCTCACGTTTCCCTCCAGAACACCCTGCTCCTCTTGGCTCTGTCCTAGGTAGTGGCCTGAGTGTGGCCACTTCTCACAGCAGCCACCTCACCCCACCTTCAGTCCAGCTCTCCGTCTTGTCTTGCTGGATTACTGCATAGCCGCCTACCTAGTGCCCCTGCTTCCGCTCTTGGTCTGGATTTCCCCAACAACCAGAGTAAACTTCTCAAATGTCCTGTAGATCATCTCTCTCTTTTGCCCAGTCTCTGCAGTGAATGAAGTCAGCCTTACCCGGATGCAGCAGTCCCACCCACCCTTGACCTGCCCCACCTCCCCCCATCTTCCACTCACCAGTCCCTCCACTTCCCCAGTTCAGCCAGCCTGCCTTTGCCCACCTCCACCCCACCATGTTCCCTCAGCCCGGAATGCTCTTGCCATTGGCCACATGGCTCCCCCACCCCCATCATTTAGTCACTGCTCAAAAGCTTCTCCTAAAGGAGGAGAGCTGCCATCTTTCCCTATCCAAAATGACACCAACTTCCACCAGATACCTCCAACTGGTGCTACTGTTCCTAGTATGTACCCATCTTTACTAGAAATTACAGCATCCATTGATTTGTTTATCTGTCTTCCTATTAGATTGTAAGTCACATGAGGGCAAGGATTTTGTCCCATTCCCCTGTATGCATAGTGCCTAGAACACTGCCAGACACACAGTAGACGCTAGATATTTCTTGCATAAATGAACAAATGAAAGTGAATAGACTTCACATTCATTAATTCACTCAGCTACTGTTGAGTGCTGTTTATGCCAGGCTCCGAGTAGATGGGTGACACACAAACCAGGTCCCTGCCTCTGGGAACTGACAGTCCCACTAGGGGCCTTTTAAATGGGCAGTGAGAACAGAGCCGTGAAGAGCCTCTATGGGGGTGGAGAGTCAGGGCTGAGGCAGCAGTATTCTGTGAATCAGTATCAGCTCACCAAGGCAGGAGGAGCAGGGATGAGGAATGGCTAGGGAAAGGAGCCCCGGGAGAGGATAGATACTCATAGCAGACGCTCCTAAGGGACTTCTTTGTGTCAGCACTGCCCTAATGGCCTTAGTATATTAACTCAGGACAACCCCATTTTAGGAACAGGAGGCAGAAGTGACTTTGTACAGGGTTGCACTCTGGAAATGAGGAGCCAGACTCAGCCCAGAATTGGGCTTCAGAACCTGTAACCAATTGCTGCACAGCCTCCAGGAGAAGCGAGGTGTGTGGTCAGAGGTAGAGAGCTGGGGGAATGGGGAGGGGTGGCAGGCCGCAGAAGTTTGCAAGCCGCTGAAGAGTTTAAATTTCACAACCCCCATGGGCCTGGAGCCTGTCGGGTTTGCAGGTCTAAAGAGAGCCTCCCCCCTAGCTGTGGCTGTGACCTCTGAAACAATCAGGGAGAACCTTCATCTCTGGAGAATAGGCTTATGGGGTGAGGGTTGGGGAGGGTGAGGGGAAGAGCCTATGGGGAGATGGTCCCCCCAGCCTCTGTCTCCTCAGCTGCCTCAGTTCCCAGATCCCAGGAGGCCTGCAGAAGCCTCATCCTTGGCGACAAAGGCCCTGGCTCTCAGGGGGCTGCCCCATCCCCTGGTCCCCTTCACACAGGGCTGGGGACTCTTTCTGACCCAGGAAGGCCTCTTTGGTCTTCCCGCAGGCTGGTTGGGGGCCTCTCCTTCCAGGGGGCTGCCAAGTAGAGGCACTGTCCATTTTACAAAGGAAGAAACAAGGACTCAGAGAGTCAGTGACCTCCCCAAGACTCAGCTTGTAAGGGCTGCTGAGGGCTCCAGGCCCAGGTCTGGGGACTCCTGAGGAGTTCTGCCACAGAGGTGATCACTGACTTCATGAGGCTTTTTATTTAGAGAATTAAGGCCCAGGGAGCCTTAATGGGGTAGAATCAGTGGGTCCACAAAAAGTCAGTCAGAGCCTCACACTGAGGCGCCTGAGGCCCTGCTGGTTCCCGACAGCACAGCCAGGGGCCTCGTGGAAACAGCTCCATGAAGCCACCCCGAGGGGGCGCAGCTGTAGCCTGGGGGTCTGCAGGCCCCAGGGGCTCCCAGACGGATGGTGCCAGCCCCTGAGTGGCCTCCTCCCACCACAGTTCTGGACACGGCCGGCCAGGAGGAGTTCAGCGCCATGCGGGAGCAGTACATGCGCACTGGGGACGGCTTCCTCATCGTCTTCTCGGTCACGGACAAGGCCAGCTTCGAGCACGTGGACCGCTTCCACCAGCTCATCCTGCGCGTCAAGGACAGGTGAGGGCTGGGACACCCCGTGCCTGGCTCAGGGTAGGCCCTGTCTTTCTCTCTCAGATCTCCAGGTGAAAGCTGGGGCTCAAGGAGCAGAGCTGAATTCAGCCCTTGGTTCCTCCAACTCCCACCAGCTCCCACCCTAGTCCTTTCTACATGGCAGAGGGGTCGACATGCATCCACAGCCTGGAGGGGCTGGCTCCCTCCCATCTTGCCTAAACTGTCCCCATTGATGAGTCAAGGAACCATAAATAACATCTGTTTTTCAGCTCCAGTTTAACCAAATTTTATTGCAGCCAAAGGAAAAGTGAATTTTCT
>SJYC01105786.1:0-20927 GCA_006408675.1 Madoqua kirkii | reverse complement strand
ATGCATCCACAGCCTGGAGGGCTGGCTCCCTCCCATCTTGCCTAAACTGTCCCCACTGATGAGTCAAGGAACCATAAATAACATCTGTTTTTCAGCTCCAGTTTAACCAAATTTTATTGCAGCCAAAGGAAAAGTGAATTTTCTCTCCAGTGTGCATTGTAATTGGTTAAATCACATTTGGCTGTGAGATTTATAAGCCTCTAATTAAAGGCTTGGGCTTAACAGGTGGCTCAATGGTAAAGAATCCACCTGCCACTGCAGGAGATGCAGGTTCAATCCCTGGATCGGAGAGATCCCCTGGAGGAGGAAATGGCAACCCACTCCAGTATTCTTGCCCGGGAAGTCTCATGGACAGGGGAGCCTAGCAGGCTACAGTCCATGGGGTTACAAAAGAGTCAGTCAGACACGACTTAGCAACTAAACAACAGCAACAGCTAAAGGCTCATGTTTTCCTTAGCATAATGTGGGCTAGTTAAATAATTTGACATTTTTGTAAGTCCAACTGGTCTTTTCAAGCAACTAAACAATAGCAGCAGTTGAAGGCTCATGTTTTCCTTAGCATAATGTGGACTAGTTAAATAATTTGACATTTTTGTAAGTCCAACTGGTCTTTTCAGTTAATCGGCTCTTAAAGAGGTTAGTAGTAAAAACAAAAGGACAAATGATAAGAGTTTTGAACAAATCTCAGTGAATTTGAAAAGTCCAGTTAACACCTATCTCAAAGGCAAAGTGTTAGTAACTTTTCAAGATAAAGATGCTTACATACATGTACAAATACATACACATAAAGTTCTAGAGGTAAATGTGGGTTAAACCCTTGACTATAGGTATCTCTAAAGAGAAAACATAAATGACACAGATGTGGGAAGATATTCAACTTTCTTGCTAATCAAAGAAGTGCAAGAAAGCAGGATAAAGTACCATTTTTCACCCATCAAATTGCAACTTCTTAATGAAAATACTCACTGCTGACAAAGATGCTGTGAGACTGGCATTTCATTGACTTTGGGACAGGGGTGTGGCCACCCGGGTCCTTCGGAACTTTCAGGCAGACATGCCTCCTTCCTGACTCTCCTGGGAGCCATCCTGATTCTGCAGCTGCCATTGCTGAGGGGCAGCTGTGTGCCCACCCCTGGCCCTGGCGCTCTTCACGAGTCACTGCTGATGGCCACAGCATGCTGGCCTGCACGGGCCTGTGTCACGATGACAGGCAGATGGGAGGAAGTGGGCCCAGCAACCCAGCCACTGGCCCAGAGAGTGTAAAGCCACGGGGTTCCCAGGAGGGTCCCCACTCACCTTGCAACAGGCATGAGGCTCCAAACCAAGGCAGCAGGCAGCCCACAGGCCCTTCTTCCATCCCTGGAGGTGTGGAAGGAAAGGCTCTGAAGTCAGCCTCAGGCCCCTAGGGAGGTGCTGTGTGCTGGGTCAGGCCTGAGGCGAGGGTGCCCTGCCTTCACCAGGGGAAGCTCACGAGCTGCTGTTCCTTTTTTCCTCAGGGAGTCATTCCCGATGATCCTCGTGGCCAACAAGGTCGATCTGATGCATTTGAGGAAAATCACCAGGGAGCAAGGAAAAGAAATGGCGACCAAACACAATGTAGGTGGGGTGTGTATGTATGTTGGAGTCGGGGGCTCGGGGGATGTCAGTGTCAGCTCACTCCTGCAGTCCTGGTCTGTGGGAATGGCACACAGACCTCCTAGGTCATGGGCTGGAGTCCATAGAGGTGGGCCGTGTGCAGTGGGGATGCCAACCTAGAGAGAAAGCAGGTCCTTGTCAGTCTAGAGGCCCTGCTCGGGGGCCCTGGCCCTGACGCGGCAAGTTCATCACTGGCCATGCAAAGAGTCAGCTGCTGTCTCTGAGCCAGCACCTGACTGCTCGGAACCGCCCAATCAGCCACCTTCGCTGAGCCCGGCTCGTGCCAGGCGTTGTGTTGGGGGAGCACCTACTACCGGCTGCCACACATGGAGGGAGGCGCTACTGTCTTCCTCTTGGAAGTGATCAAACCCAGGTTGGCCCAGCCCACAGTGCATGTCAGCAGACATCTTTAAGTTTTTTTTTTTTTCCTATTCATTGTGATGACCCTTTACCCACTGGATGGTGGGGTCACTGGGCTTCTTCCCACCCCTCCCCTGCATTGGCCCAGCCATGTCCTGGCCTCACTAGTCAGTTATGTAGACATCCACCTAGCCTCCCGGGAAGTCTACAGAATTATCGCTTCCCTCTGCCCGGTGGGGCTGGCTCTGTGAGTAGAGGAGAGGGTTCACTGTGGGTTAGTTTTGCTCATCTCTGCCTTCTGTGTCCATTCACATATTCATTCAACCGTCCTGTGTCCTGGGATACAAAACTCCATGCTTCAGGTGTTGACTTCTAGTGACAGAAGACACTCAATAAACAAAGCAGGGAATTCCCTGGTGGACCAGTGGCTAAGACGCCAAGCTCCCAATGCAGGGGCCCTGGGTTCCATCCCTGGTTAAGGAACTAGATCCCACATGCTACAACTTAGATTCAGCCAGTGCAGCCAAATAAATAGATAACTTTAAAAAAAAACAAAAAACAGCTTTTTAAAAAATAAGTAAACAAAGTAAATTAGAGTGTGCCCAAAGGTAACATGCTCTGGGGGAAGGTAAGTTAGGGAGAGAGGGAGGGAACGTGGAGTGTCGGGGGGGAGGGGGCACACTTTTACAAATAGGTGATCAGGGAGAACCTTGCTAGATGGTGCTTGTCAGCCAGGACTGACTGGAGATGAGGGAGTAGGTCCTCTGGATATCTGGGGAAAGAATGTTCCAGCAGAGGGATAATCCAGCCATCCAAAGACCCTGCTGTGGGAGTTCAAGGAACAGTAAGGAGGTGAAAGGAGGCCAAAGCAGAAGGAACGGGAGGGGTGAGTAACAGGAGGCGAGGCCAGAGCAAGGGGGGTGCAGTGGGTTAAGGCCTTAAGGGCTTTTACTCGGAGTGAGGGGGAGACCACTGGTGGGTTCTGAGTGAAGAGAGACATGGTCCAACTCCTGGCTGAACAAGGGAATTCCAAAAAACCATCTACTTCTGTTTCACTGACTACGCTAAAACCTTTGACTATGTAAATCACAACAAACTGTGGAAAATTCTTAGAGAGATGGGAAATCCAGACCACCTTACCTGGCTCCTGAGAAACCTGTATACAGTTCAAGAAGCAACAGTTAGAACCAGACATGGAACTCTAGGTTTCCAGGTGAAATATCAATAACCTCATATATGCAGATGACACAACCCTAATGGCAGAAAGTGAAGAGGAACTAAAGAGCCTCTTGATGAAGGTGAAAGAGGAGAGTGAAAAGCTGGCTTAAAACTCAACATTCAAAAACAAAGATCATGGCATCTGGTCCCATCACTTCATGGCAAATAGATGGGGAAACAGTGACAGATTTTCTTTTTGGGGGCTCCAAAATCACTGTGGACAGTGACTATAGCCACAAAATTAAAAGATGCCCCTTGGAAGGAAAGCTATGACAAACCTAGACAGTATGTTTAAAAGCAGAGATCACTTTGCCAACAAAGTTCTATATAGTCAAAGCTATGGCTTTTCCAGTAGTCATGTATGGATGTGAAAGTTGCACCTTAAAAAAGGCCGAGTGCCAAAGAATTAATGCTTTTGAATTGTGCTGGAGAAGACTCTTGAAGGTCCCTTGGACAGCAAGATCAAACCAACCAATCCTAAAGGAAATCAACCTTGAATATTCATTGGAAGGACTGATGAAAAAGCTGAGCTTCCAATACTCTGGCCACCTGATGCAAAGAGCCAACTCATTTGAAAAGACCCTGATGCTGGGAAAGATTGAAGGCAGACATCGAAGAGGGTAATAGAGGACGAGATGGTTGGATGGTATCACTGACCCAATGGACATGAGTTTGAGCAAACTCTAGGAGATAGTGAAGGACAGGGAGGTCTGGTGTGCTGCAGCCCATGGGGAGTGGCAAAGAGTTGGACACAACTTAGCAGCTCAACAACAACAACAAATACCAAATCATTATGTTGTACACCTGAAATTAGCATTGTGTCAATCATACCTCAATTTTATGTGTATATATATATATATAGTTATATGTTTATATACATGGAAAAAGAAAAAAATGCCTTGAAACCCAAGAGGAAAAAAGTCATGAAACCCCTGTAGGTAGGGCAAGAGTCCTGGGATTGAGGTTGGGGACAGTTCAGTGCCATGCATGTGCGGAGATGAGCGGAAGCAGAAAAGCAAGAGTGATCGGTGATGCGTGAGGACCAGAGTGAGGTCTTGAGAGCCAAGAAAAGGACATGCCTCAAAGAAGAGGGAGTGATCGACCAAGACAGGTGTGCTCAGAAGTCTCCAGGGGAGCACTGAACGGACCGCTGGGTTTAGAATTAGATTCAGACCTCAGAAAGCACCCACCTCTCTACCAGCCAACATCCTGAACAGAGAGAGGCCAGGAGCTATCCCATCCCATAGACTCAGGCTCCACACAGTGAGCTGATGCTGAGGGCTTTCACAGACCCCTTCTGGGTGGGTAGGTAAGGATGGGGGGAAGGGGGCAGGGCAAGGGTAGCAGCAGCCCCATTCTTCAGGTAACAGAGAATGAGACACAGTGGGCTGGTAAGGCATACCCCACCTATGCTCACTGGAACCCAGGTCTCCAGTGTCTCAGCTAATGTTGCTTTTACAGCAAATGCTGCAACTTCATTTATCATTAGACCACATGACCTTGTCAGTGCCTATCCTAATTTTTGAGCTCATAAGGCAAGCTCCTCTTGAGCTGACCAAGGCAGGCCATCCCACACAATGTAAGAAGGTGGCATTTCCTGGTCCTTCCATGGAGCCAAACAGTATTACCATTTGTTGCATGATTTCTCTTAGTTTAAGTGTTGTTACTACGAAATCTTAGAATTCTAAGAACCCAGATAATGCACATCAGTGTTTCTGCAGAGGCCAAACCCCCCAGAAAAAAGGTGGCAGTGTCTGGAGACCGGGGATATTACAGCTGGCATGTTTGTGAGGGGGTAGGTAGGCAGGCAGCAGAGGTCTGGCCCTAGGAACCTGGAACATGCAAGCTGGCAGGATTACAGGATGCAAAGAGCCTCCGGGTAGGTCCCTGACCCCTGGATGTCCACAGGGCAGAACGCTGCTCTGCCCTCAAAAGATTGACTAGGACTCCAGCTCCCGGGACCTCTTGGGGTGCCTACCATGCTTAGAAGAGGCTCTATAGTGGACCTCAGCACCCTTACCTGTCCATGTCAGGCCAGGCAGGAAGTGGAAGGCGTTCCTGGTCCAGATGTTGAGTCTCCACTGGCTGCTGTGTGGCCTTGGGCAAATACATCACCACTATGAGCTCAGTCTCCCCAGCTGCAAAACGGAGATAGCTGATTTGCTTACCTCAGCAGGTTAACGTGAGGATTAGCAAGGTCAGGAACATTGAGACCTGGGAGGCCAAACAGCCCACAGTCACCTCAGTGAGGAGCCTACAACCTAATAGCCTTCAGTGGAAGGCAGCTTCCTCTCAGGGTTATCAGAGGCTCAAATATTCGTTGAAAGGAATTTTGGAAATTTTGAAGGTCTGAGCCCTGGCCTTTGTGCTCTGGGTCAATAGAGCAAGCCCCTGCTCGAAGCCACAGCACCATGTGAACATCTGATCTCCTGTGATGATCGTTGGTGGGAACGTGTTTTTTGATGTGTTCTGGGCAATCATTTACAACCTGCTCCTCCTCTAAGATGATGACCTACCCTATCCACGCATTTAACCTATCGGTCATTTTTATTTTCTTCGCTATGTTTTTTTCCAATGTGTTAATAGTGAAATGTCTTGATTTTGTAATCAGGAAAAAGTTGCAAAAAATACCAGAGTTCTTCAGTCTAATCACGATTGGCTTGCCTGCATCTCATCTAGGAAGGCCAGTGTGTGCTGTCTCGAGCCCACACTCTCTCCACTTGTTAGCAAAGTGGGATGTGCCTCCTGCTTTTATGGGGTCCCTATGAAAGGAGGAGTCTCTGTCCTAACTTCATGGAAGCTTTGTTTTCCTCGCTGTGCCAGCCCAAGGCTTAGGGTAGCATGGCCCTACGAGGTCCCTTCAGCCACGTCTCCCAGTTACTGCCACCCTCCAGCCTGCTGGTAACTCCTCAGTCCTGAACATGCACACGAGCCTTCTGTAAACATACTGAGCTCTGGGGTCACAGATGCACATAAGAGAGCTGGGCCAGGCAGGCTGCTGGAGACCAGAAGGGATGCACAGACCACCAGAATCACCAGGGTGCAGAGTCCTGCCCAGGGCGATCCCCTTTCCCACCCACATGCCCTTGGGAGGACCTGGGAAGGAGGGCAGGATCCCCCAGGGCACAGAAAGAGACCTCAGGGAGGAAAGTGAATAGAATCAGAACATACGTCAGTTTGAGAAAACAGTTTTTAGTCTTCAAGTGTATAAAAAGGTCTTTTTCATTCTATTTTTAGGGGGCTCCGAAATATCTCTGAACCAAGAACAAAGAGAGTCAGAAAAGCCGTCAGGAAAACTTTCCAACTTTAAAGAGTGAGAAACCATAGATAATGAGAACCTACTGTACCATACAGGGAACTCTACTCAAAGCCCTGTCATGACCTAAATGGGAAGGAAATAAAAAAAAAAAGAGGGGCTGGATGTAAACATACAGCCTATCTGCTGTGCTGTACAGCAGACACTAACATTGTGAAGTGACTATACTTCAATAAAAATTAATTAAAAATATAAAATCCACACAGCTTCTAAATAAAGCAATAGTAAGTAAATAGAGAGTGAGAAGCCACCAAGGCTTGAGATTGTAGGTGCCAGGGGGCTCTGCAGGGTTCCTCGGGGACTCGGAGAATTTTACATATTTTAGGGAAAAGAGCTTTGTGTATTTTAGTGACTCCGCTTTGCCTTCCAGATTCCGTACATAGAAACCAGTGCCAAGGACCCACCTCTCAACGTTGACAAAGCCTTCCACGACCTGGTTAGAGTAATTAGGTGAGTGAGGCTCACCACCCGGAAGCGGGGCCTCTGCGGCAGGATGGGCACAGGGAGGGCTGGAGGAGCACGGGGGCACCTTGTCCAAGGTGGGCTGGGCTCTTCTGGGCCTTGTTCTGGGTTTCTTATGCCTCTGTCCATCTCTCTCTGTCCTCCCCACCCACGTGTGCCTTCCCCTACTCCCTGTGGATGGAGCCACAGCAAAAAAAGTGCTCTCCTGCCCGAGGTACCAGCGTGGCCTCCTCCCTGGATCTCCTCCATCCTGCAGCTCAGATTCCCCTTGGGCAGCACTTCCATCCTGCCCGCCACCCCCCAATCCCAGGCTTTCCCAACACCAAAGCTGCCAACTCAGTTAAAAAGTAGGCCCTCCCCTCTTCCCTGATATCAGAGCACCCCTTGACATTTTAGCTGAACAACCGGCATCCGATTCCTAGGCTGCAGTCACAGAGGCTTTGCACACGTGTCTCCTCACCAGTCCCCACACACTGGTGGTCTGCGAGGATTGTCAGAAACCCCATCCATGGTCTCTTGTACATTGTTTTGCATAGTTAGGTGTAAAGCTTCATCATCTCATGCTTAGATGACGGAGACAGCCTCCTGGCTGGTCTCATCATCCTCTATCTTTCCTGTTTCCAAAATCCTCAGCCTACAGAGAACCTAATCAGTGGTTTGCAGACAACGTGCATTTAGCCTGTTGTCTTATGCTGGGGACCTCTAGGGCTGTCACAGAGTTGCAGAATCACATGCAGGCTGTAACCATGCGCTTCTTGACCTGCCATCTCTCAGCCCCCCACCCCCAATGCATGCACACCCTCACACTCATGCACACACACCCAAAAACCTCCTTTTCTGATTATTCCCCAGCGTGGACTGTGGTGGGCAGCCTTCACCTTATGCTTTAGCTGGGAGTTCTGCACTCATGAAATTATTTTCTCATGGGTGTTTGCCTGGTGTTAGGAGATGCTACCACATCAGGAGGGGGTGATGTCTTAGTTATGGACCTCCTAGTTCCAAGGACAGGTTTTAGACATAGGAAAAAATGAACAGGACTTCCCTGGTGGTCCAGTGGTTAATACTTAACCTTCCAATGCAGGGAGCAAGGGTTTGATTCCTGGTCAGAGAGCTAAGATTCCCACGTCTGTCGGCCAGAAAGCCAAAACTGTAAGCCAGAAACAATATTGTAACAAATTCAATAAAGAATTTTTAAATGGTCCACATTTTAAAAAATTCTTTAAAAAAATAAAAATATGAAATGCAGACATAGAAGCCAACACTGTATGACGTAATACATAGCTTGATGTTTTATGTGATGGAAATAAATGCAGCCATAGCATGTTATCAGCAAATCTCACCAGTAGGATGGCAGGTTTTGCTCTGCCCCCTTCCCTTCCCACTTTCCCTGCCTTAGAGATGCTTTCCAGGCCAGGCCTTCCTCCTCCAGCGTCCAGGACCAGGATCTCCTCTCCTTGCCCCTCTTCCCCTACCCCTCCCCATCCAGAACCAGAGCTGACCTCCCAGTCACAGACCCAGGAGCAAGGGAGGAGAAGGCCAGGAGAAGCAAAGGCCCTTTGTAACATGGCTATTCTGTCCTTCCTTCTCTCAAAAGGCAGCAGATTCCGGAAAAAAGCCAGAAGAAGAAGAAGAAAACCAAATGGCGGGGAGACCGGGCCACGGGCACCACAAACTGCAGTGTGTGATACTGTGATGGCCCGAGGCCCTGGGCACAGTGACCAGGAACTGGCCAGCCCTCGGGACCCTCCACTGCCTAACTGCATCGAAGACCATTCTAACCATGACCCTTGGCCCGAGGACTTGCACAGGAAGGGAGAGAGGGAGGGTGGGCAGGGAGGAAGTAGGGTCTGGCTTTCCTGGAGGGGCACAGGTGGCCCGGTGTCTCACCAGAGATGCGGAGGCAGCGGTGAGCAAAGTAGCATCCGAGCCCCTGTGTCGACGCAGCCCGGTCCCTCCCTCTCTCGGCGGCTGTGTTGTTTCTCTGAACTCCGTAGTGTGGGTTTGATGTGGGAGGGTTTCTCCACATACAAAAACAAGCCATGATCAAGCTCCCCCCAACCCCACCCCCAGTCCACAGTGTCTGAGCCTGGGTGTCTTTTGTAGATTTTTAAATTATTTTAGGGATTATTATTTTATTAAAGGGGTCTGTACCCACTGCCTGGTGAAGTTTCAAGTCTTCAGCAGACCTCTCTGATATCATGTCTGGAGTGTTGTGGGTTGTTTTTTTTTAACTGAATTTTCCCAGCCGTGCCAAAACTCAACTCATTATGAAAGTAGAGTGACCAAGAGCCTGGGAAGTTCACAGGGGCCCTGGCTGGAGGTTCCAGAGAAACAGACCCCACTCACAGCCTGTAAACTGGAGAGAAGAGAGATGTGTTTACCCAGAAGGCTCTACTGTGGTTAGGGATACAGATATTCTGAAACAAAATTTTATTTTGCTGAGGAGAGGGGCTGGCACATCAGTTTTTAAAGGGCTTCGCCTTCACCTGGAGATGCATAAATTAAGCAAGCTGACTGGCGTTGTGGAAGTGTTCGTTTCTTTCTCACGTGTTGTGGGTTAAGTTCTGCGTTCTTCGCAGCTGTGAGAGAGCATTCTCCCGTCACCTGCGCTGTCTGGTGCCTCTGATACAAACACACTGAGCAGGTGTGAATGGTCTCCACACTGAAGTCAGCTAACATGGACACCACTGGAAAATTCTAGTTTGTGCTACGTCTTCACCAAAAATGATTCAATACTGTTCTTACTAAAATAGCACCAAGACCTGAAGCCATTTGCCCTTTGAGTCAACTGACTCACTTCTTCAGTCCAATAAATGAGCAAAAACCTCTTGAAGTATTTGCAAACTTAGTATTACAGATTGCCTTTCTGGCATAAACTTTTATTAACCTCTTGGATCTTTACTATAATTGGAAGAGAAAGAAAGGTTGGGGTGGGGACATGGCTCCCCTACACCTGTTTCTACAAGGGGCCAGCCCCCAGCTCCTTGACAGTGCCCACCTGCCTCTCAGGTGCTGCTGGTATGAGCCAGATGGGGTGGGGTGGGGCAGGGTGGAGGGAAAGCAGGAGCCACAGCACACCCCAGAGAGAGCCAGAAGACGAGGCAGTCGGCCGGTGACCTTATTTTCTATCTGTTACAAATCAGGCCACCAAGCAAACTGGAACATCCCTAGCAGGTGGCCTGGCCACCACTTGGAGAAAGAAACTCTGGAGCAAGTGAACACCCAGCTGGACATGGAGACACCTGGATTCTTTTTTAGTTTTGAAAGTGTGCTATGGTCCTAACAACGAGGTCACCAGCAACGTGGGGGAAGGGGTGGGGGCAAAGCCAAAGAGTGACTCTGCTGCCAAACGAAATAACTTGTTGGAAAATGAGCCTCATGATTTGTCTAAATGGCCCTTTTTTTCTGAGTCGGAAAGGAAAGATAACAAAGAACATTCAGCTCAGGCATTCAGATCTTCCCAAGACCCTGTGAGGTTAGTGGGCCTTGTAAACACTGACAGGACAAGGCCCTTTCCAACTGCCATGCTCCTCTGGGCCACATCCCAGCAGCCCAGGTCCAGCTGGGTGGCAGCTGTAACCTGAAGATGAGGAAAAGGCAAGGCAGGGAAGAAGGAAGGAGGGAGATGCGGTGATGGAGAGAGTGGTGGAGCGGGCCAGGAAGCCTTGCCCGCAGGGCGGCACCTGCTGTGACACGTTCCCAGGCATGGACCACCACCAGCACCCTTAACCACTGTGGAGCCTGCGGTCCCCGATGGCGCTGGGGGAAGCCAAAGAGTGACTCTGCTGCCAAACGAAATAACTTGTTGGAAAATGAGCCTCATGATTTGTCTAAATGGCCCTTTTTTTCTGAGTCGGAAAGGAAAGATAACAAAGAACATTCAGCTCAGGCATTCAGATCTTCCCAAGACCCTGTGAGGTTAGTGGGCCTTGTAAACACTGACAGGACAAGGCCCTTTCCAACTGCCATGCTCCTCTGGGCCACATCCCAGCAGCCCAGGTCCAGCTGGGTGGCAGCTGTAACCTGAAGATGAGGAAAAGGCAAGGCAGGGAAGAAGGAAGGAGGGAGATGCGGTGATGGAGAGAGTGGTGGAGCGGGCCAGGAAGCCTTGCCCGCAGGGCGGCACCTGCTGTGACACGTTCCCAGGCATGGACCACCACCAGCACCCTTAACCACTGTGGAGCCTGCGGTCCCCGATGGCGCTGGGGGTCTTGTTGGAAGCAGGCCAGTTGACTTAGAATGAAGCCCCTCACTGTGAATGTGACCAGACAAGGGGATTCCAGCTGCTTCTGGGCCCTCCCCCAACTAGGGCAGCGCCATCTACCCCAGCCCCACCTGCCAGGGCATCTCTCCTGCACTCAGCACGTAGCCCACGATGCTGAAGGCAGAAACTGGGTAAATGATGGCCTTCAGGAGCCTCCCTGTTGCGTTAATAGTCCACCTTCATTTCCCATGACCTCATTTCCCCCACAGCTGTGATGGGTAAATAACACGTTTGAAAGACGGTTCTCTGCATTTTAGAGAACTGTGGGCTCCTGGGGCAGTGACGGCTTCCACCTAGGCCTGAGTTACAGTGTACCCAGCGGTACCCCCAGCATGTGGGCACCTGGCAGGGTCGGTTTGGAAAACCAGTAGCCACGCTCTTCCCTGAGTGCAGAGCCCAGTGAGACTTGCATCTTTGGTGACACTCTGGTACTCCTACCGGCTTTTAATTTGAATTGTGCTACCTTCATGCCCCCTGGAGCACACCATTCCTGAAATCCCTTCACCCCCTGCCTTTGTCACTGTGCGCTCACAGATTTCCTTCCGACATCCTGCCCCTCCCCTCACTTAGAGGGCTCCTTTTCTCCCCTTAGAGGGCAGGCAATCCAAGCCATCCTCCCCCCCTCCACACCTGGGGCGATGGCCATGACTTCCCCTCACAGGGGACGCTGGATGGCTTCAGTTAGGACTTTGTGCGCCGCCCCCCCAATATTCTTGTGGAGAGTGCCTGTGAGCCTAGTGTGGCCTGTCTCCCATTCCCAGGAGACAACATGCACTAACACGTGGCAGCTCTGACCCCTCAGAGGCCCCTCAGACGTGTTCCAGTCCATCCAGAGCCAGAGACAGGTCCCCTCCCTTTGCAGCCCCCATTGGAGTAGGGATTCCATGTCGGGTTTACTTAGAATGAAAGACACTTGAATTGCTGAGCGCCCGTGAGTGCCAGCTTCTAGCACACAGTGTTAGCCGTTGATACGCTAGTGGCCATTGTTGTGAAACGAGTGATGCCTGAAGATCTCAATGATGCTTGAGCCTTTTGTGTAATTTTTATTAAGTCTTTGTGTATCCCAACTCATTAATAAAGAAAAGCAGAGGAACTCTTGTCTGTCTGGTTTCCTCTTACTCAAATATTCCTAAAGTTACGACGAGAATATTGTATGTGGTCAGTGTCCAGCCCAAAATGACACCCTCTTGCAGAGCAAACTTAACGCGAGGAGGAAACCACAGTGGCTATGAGTGATGGCCCCGTCCTGCGTGGAGCCAGAGGATGAAGGCAGGTGAGCACTCATTTAGAGACACAGCCTCCTGATGTCCAGCAGCCCTGCGTTCGGGCTCTGCCTCTGACTGTTATATGCCTTTGAGTAAGTTACCTGCTCCAACCTTTGGCTTCCTCGCCTATGAATGGGAAATGATGTGTGCTTCCTAAGTAGACAGAAGCTAAAGCTAAGTGTGGGCATCCATAGTACAGATCCTAGAAATGATGCTCTTTGTAAAGGACACCAAGTGGATTGTCTCACATTGCTTTTCATGGAAACTGTCCCCTGCCCCAGTCTGTAAGACTACAGTCTTTTGTATAAAGTGATTTCTTTTCTCTTTTGATTGAAACTGTTGGGTACTTCGGAGAAGGCAATGGCACCCCACTCCAGTACTCTTGCCTGGAAACTCCCATGGATGGAGGAGCCTGGTAGGCTGCAGTCCGTGGGGTCACTGAGAGTTGGACACGACTCAGTGACTTCACTTTCACTTTTCACTTTCATGCATTGGAGAAGGAAACGGCAACCCACTCCAGTGTTCTTGCCTGGAGAATCCCAGGGACGGCGGAGCCTGGTGGGCTGCCGTCTATGGGGTCACACAGAATCAGACACGACTGAAGCGACGCAGCAGCAGCAGCAGCAGCAGCAGTTGGGTACTTTGCCAAAAACTTTGGGTCTTTTTTCCCAGAGCATAGAGACCAAATCCCTTCCTGGGTACTCTTTGGGTGATGACAGCTGAAATAGGTTAACTTGGAGGCTAGAAGAAGCTTCTCATACCCTCTGGGCTGGGAGCAGAGAAGACTGTTGACTAGAATGGGGAGGAGTGGTGTGGCTGCCTGCCTATTTATTCCTTCCACACAGATTTATTGGACTCCATCCATGCCAGGTGTTGGGCTGGTACTAGGTATATGGTGCTGAGCAGGACAAAGGATGTTCTGATAGTTCTCCTTTAATCCTGTCCTACTCAACCAAAATCAGGACAAAATTCTTAACTCTAGTTGTTCAGTGATTAAGAACCCGCCTTGCAATGCAGGGCACATGGGATTGATTCCTGGTCATGGAACTAAAACCCCACATGCTTGGAACAACTAAACCTGTGCACCACAACTACAGAGCCTGAATGCCCCAAACTAGAGAATCCATGTGCCACAGCAAAAGATTCTGTGTCCCTCGACTACGACCTGACACAGCCAAATAAATAAATATTTTAAAGTAAGTAAATCCAGGCTCTCAAAAAAGTCTGCATTTCAACAAGATCCCCAGGTAATTCCTATGTGCAGTAAAATCTGAGTCTCATTGCCCTACAAAGGATATCAACTGAGCATCGGAATGAAATCCAGCCTGGATGCACTTGTGCCTTGGGATCCCCCTCAGCCAGTCCACCCAGGAGAAGTCTCATCTGCTTTCAACTCAACAATCAGAGTTTGCTCCTTTGCCTACAACAGCCACATGATTCTGCCTGGCCAGGCAGCAAACTCAGAAGTGTTCTCACATCCAGCAGGTGGTTTCCTTAATTATGGGAAGTTTTTACACAAAGGCAAATTGGATCCCAGTTTGCTTCTCAAACACTCAAATATTCTGAAAATGTAGACAGCCACATTCAATGTACAGAGCTCTGAATCCAAGCTGAGAACACACAAAACCTCAGGTTCTTGGAGCTTTCTCTAAAGGTGGGTGTTCTGTACCAGCTGGAGATACTTTCATCCCACAGGACTCTCACTTTGCAGAGTTCCACCATCGTGCTTGGGGCTTCCCTGGTGGCTTAGCTGGTAAAGAGCTCAGGAGACACAAGAGGCAAAGGTTTGATCCCTGGGTGGGGAAGATCCCCTAAGAGAAAGAAATGGCAACCCATTTCTGTATTCTTGCCTGAATTTCACGGACAGAGGAGCCTAGCAGGGTCCATGGAGTCCTAGCCTAGCCTAGCAGTCCCTGGGGTCACAAAGCGTTGGATATGCACGTGCACATATACACACACACACACACACACACACACACACACACACACATTGTGGCAAACAGTGCATTATCATGCTAATGTGAAATTTTAAACACAAGAAAGCTGAGTTCTACCAGCCAAGAACTGATGGATGCTTTCAGTAGAACATACATCCTGGCAATGATAAGGGAAACCATTAACTCTGATTCAAACCAGCTTCCTGCTCAGTCATGGGACACATACCTGGACTGATGAATAGAGGTAAAATAATCGGCTAAGTGGCTCTCAAAATTTGGTCCCCAGACCAGCAGCTTCAGCATCAACTGGAAACTTGATAGAAATGCGAGTCACCCAGGCCCGTATCAGAACTACTGAGCCAGGAAGTGTGACTTGAGGCCCAGCCTTGTGTGCTTTCCTGCCATGTGGACGTAACGGCAGCTTGTTCGGGTCTAATCTGCAGGACAGCAGCCCGCTTTCTGGGGGAAGTTGCCCACATCCTCCTCCTTCCTGCATCTGATGAACAAGGGTCCCTTAAAGGACCCTAGGGACCACCAGCAACCCTAGTATGGGGGTTATTCACCTTGGCTCTGTGGGGTGACGGGTGGGGTGGCTGACCCCCTCTCAACCCCTCCTCAAAATCATATGCAGGGGCTTCTTGGGTGGCTCAGTGGTAAAGAATCCTCCTGCCAATGCAGGGGACACGGGTTCAATCCCTGATCTGGAAAGATCCCACATACTGCCGGGCAACTAAGCCCAGCGCCACAACTACTGAAGCCCGCCCACTCTAGAGCTGGCACTCCGCAAGAGAAGCCACTGCTATGAGAAGCCCACGCACCGCAGCTGGGGAGTAGCCCGTATTCGCTGCAACTAGAGAAAAGCCCAAGCAGCAACGAAGACTCAGCATGACCAAAAAGAAATAAATAATGAATATTTTTCAAAAACCGTATGCAAAATTGTGTGTACATATGCATTCTACCCGCTCCAGTGTTCTTGCCTGGAGAAGCCCAGAGACGGGGGAGCCTGGTGGGCTGCCTTCTGTGGGGTCGTGCAGAGTCGGACAAGCCTGAAGCGACTCAGCAGCAGCAGCAGCAGACATTCTTCTGGGGAGATGGTCATGGATTTTCCCCCTCAGTGAAAACGTGAACTGGCCCCTTGGACCTCCTTTTCTGACTGCTAGTTTCAAGGCCACCGAGAGTAGGGAGAGGAAATGAAAGGAGCAAAGGTCTGTCTTTTCTTCTGCGCAGCTCTGACAACATTCTTCACACACCCCTACACTGCCCCTGCAACATCCTGAGATGGGGTGGCCTCCCCTCTTCTTCCCATCCCTCAAGTGACTAAGTGCATGACCCACACGTGACTCATCCAGCTCCTCACACTGGGGTTAACACCACCTGCCGCTCAGGCCCCAACCTCCTGGGCAGAATTGGCAGAGTGGAGAGGAAACTTAGGATGCCATGATGGCATGAGATCACATGGCAAGCCTCCCAGGGTGGAAGCCAGGTTCGGAGAAGGGATGTAAGGCATATAGCAAAGGTTCCTGACATGTCATCATCTTGAATTCATAACCGGTGGTTTGCAAAGGATTGTATATCAGTATTAGAATCACTTCCAGAGTTTGAGGGAAAAACTTTGCTGCCTAGGCCACAGCCCCAGAGAATCAGGTGCAGTTGGCCTGGGTCCGAGCCCAAGTATGAAGAGTTTTTAAAGCTCCCCAGAGGATTCAGTTGATGGCCAGGTTGAGACCACGAGATGGGTTCCATTTTTATGCTAATTATATATATATTTTTTTATTTGGAGGCAACCTTTTTGGTTTTGGCTGTGTGCGGGCTTTCTCTAGTTGTGTCCGGTGAGGGCTACTCTCTAGTTGCCGGGTGTGGGCTTCTCTTTGCAGTGGCTTCTCCTGTGGCAGAGCACAGGCTCTAAATCACGGGCTCAGTAGTTGCTGCCCACAGGCTTAGTTGCCCCATGACATGTGGAATCTTCTCGGACCAGGGATGGAACCCATGTTCTCTGCATTGGCAGGTGGATTCTTAACCACTGCATCACCAGGAAGCATTAGGCTGATTCCTTGAACCACATAGTTTCCCAGTGAAAATTGGTTAATAAAAGAAGGAAGTGGGTTGAGGAGCCCATCTCTTTGTAAACCAACACTTGCCTATGAGGATTCTCTCTTCACCCAAGCAGGTCCTTGCAGAGCCTGGCTTAACTTGTTGATCAGTCTGTCCAGTCTACAATGATGCACATGAATGACCCCAGATCCAGGGGCAGGCCTGGTACTACAATGCTAACGCCGAATGTCTATTAAATGGATTAATAATGATTACAGATATCAGCAGGGGTTTCCATGCCTTCAAACCTAAGTCAGACAGACCTGTGCTGCCCTCCCCTGTCCCTGGTCCCCAGCCTACGGCAGCCCCAGGGCAGCTGCAGGCTCCGTTTCTGAGGCTCCACAGCCAGTAGCCACCCCTGAGCTGTGCTGAGGACTTGGGGTCCCCAGGATCACCCCTCGGCTGTCAGGGCCTCTCAGTTGGCATTCACCCCACACCTTGCCCAGTTGCCATCCCACCCACGCCTCCTCTAACAGCAACTCCAACTAGTCAGCTAAGCACTTGCCTCTCAGATTCCCTCTGCTTTGCCTGGTTGGCTTTCTTTTGCCACAATCCCATCATCCCTTCCTAGGGCACAATATGGTTCCAACTCTTTGGTTTCGGGAGGGGCAGCTGTGCTATGCTGGGCTTCATTGTGTGGCCTGGTCTTTCTCTAGTTGTGGTGCAGGCTTAGTTGCCTGCTGGCATGTGAATCATCATAGTTCCCAGACAGGGATCAAACCTGCATCCCCTGCATTGGAAGGTGGATTCTTAACCACTGGACTACCAGGGAAGTCCCTGGTTCCAACTGTTAATGGGCGGGTGGGGGCAGAGCAAGCTTCCAGTTTGCCTGTGACCAAGGAGTTTCTTGTGATGTGAGACTTGGAGTGCTAAACCCAGGACAGTCCCTGGCAAACCAGGACAGTGGCTCCCCTTATTAGTAAGAATAAAATTTTTCACCTTGTTCTATAACAGCAATACTAATATTATCAGTTAGGTGGCAGTTCTCAAACATTAGCAACCATCATAATCCCCCAGGAGACTGGTTAAAGCTGACTCAGCAGGTCTGGGATGGGGCCCGAGCACTTAAGCTTCTCCCAAGTTCCTGGCACGTGATGCTGAGAACCCTGAATCAGCCAACCCACATCACTCGGTCCGCACAGGGTACATGCGCCACACACACTCGTTACCAGCGAATGTTTCAAGATGCTAGCTTACAGTAAGCTAGGCACTGTGCTATTTGTGCATATTGTCTCGTCTACTCTCCTGGGGCACACATGAGGGGGTAGTATGGCCCTTGTTTTACAGGAAGAGAAGACGGGGCCCAGGGACAGCCAGGGCTGATGGGGCCTGGCCTTGCTTGCGGGTCCATCTGGCTCCCAAGAGTCTGCTGTGTACCGCCACCCCCTCCACGCCAAGGATGAGTTGGTCCCACCAGCCACCCCACCCTCTTTTAATTTTAACTTGTTTGAGGCAAATCTTTCACTGCCTGTCCCACATCCCCGCCTTCTTCCAAGTGAGCTGACTGCCATCAACTTCCCCTGAGTGACTCAGCAGAGGCGTTTTGAACCTAGATCACTGTCATTTTCCGGAGCTTCTGCGCTGGGCCTCCTTCCAGGGACACCGCCTGGCCTGTCTGCTGTCTTTTTCCAGACTTTCTTCCTGAGCAAGGCTGGACAGCCAGCAGTTAGTGCCATGGGTGAGACCCAGGGGCCCCAAGTGCAGTCTGGGGCCTCTAGCCTCCAGCCTATGGGAGCAGCCTGCAGCCAGGGGCCACTTGGGATCCCACCTCGACTCTACATGAAGGTGACCTAGAGGACCCCTTGATGCAGGCACCACAACCATTTTCTGAGTCAATATGACAACTTCCCCCCACCCCCAAATGAATTTAGACTTCGGTTCCTTCTCTGTGGTTGGCA
Organism: Madoqua kirkii; assembly: GCA_006408675.1. NCBI lineage: Eukaryota > Metazoa > Chordata > Mammalia > Artiodactyla > Bovidae > Madoqua > Madoqua kirkii. Next base: position 2,481 of record SJYC01105786.1, on the reverse strand, counting down.
TTGCTGAGATTCTGATATTACTGGTGTGCAGGGTGGCGTGGGGAGGGGCCATGAGCACAGATGCCTGGGCCTGGCCCAGCTGTGCTGCTGGCTGATGACTTTGGCAAGGTGTCCAACTGCTCTGGGCCTAGATTTCCTCATTTATCAGATTGTTTGGGCTTGAATTAGATATATACACTTTAAGAATAGTGGCTGGCACGTGTGTGCATGCTCAGTCATATCCAACTCTTTGGAACCCCAGAGGCTGTAGCCTGCCAGGCCCCTCTGTCCAGGAGATTTCCCAGGCAAGATTACTGGAGTGGGATGCCATTTTCTACTCCAGGGGATCTTCCCAACCCAGGAATCAAAGCTGTGTCTCCTGCATTGGCAGGTGGCTTCTTTACCACTGTGCCACCTGGGAAGCCAATGGCTGGCACAGGGAATGTCTTATTTAAGTGTTAGCCGAAATTCCAGAATCAAATCAGTAAATGCTTCTGGAATGCTGACTAGTAACTACAGCTGCCATTTATTGACCATAGGTGACCGCAACTGATCACCTGCCAGTCATTGTGCTTTGCCTGGTTCATGTCACTTAAGACTTGGAGGAGCTGGGTGACTGCCCCAGTAAAGTGAAGTGCTAGAATCCAAGCCAACCTGCCCCATGGGGTCCCCCTGCCTCCCTTGTGGGGCAAGCCTGGGCATCAACTGTCCTCCCTGGGATGGCCAGCCTGGAAGGCTCCCCCTTATACCCTGTCCTCTGACTACTGCCCTCCCACCTCTCCTCTTCTGCCTCTCTCCCTCAAGTCGCTCCCCCCAGCCCCCGCCCCATGCCTGCAAGGCAGCCTCCAGGCTCTACTCACTCTCCCTGTTACCCTCATTTTTCCAGGTCCAGGGCTACTCTGAGCTCTGCTCTTACCCAGCTCCCCTTGTTAAGCCAAACATATTCTGCCTTCATGGGAAGCCATTTAGATCCAGCATCAAGTGGTTTCAAATCCTCTGCCCTAAAAGCTCCATTCCACGGGCCCTTTCCTAAAGAAATTGTCAAAGTTGCAAAGAATGGATGAACAAAGATGATCTTTGCATTCATTAGACAAAAAAAGATTGAAATTATCTAAGTGAACTGTAATTGGGCAAAATTAAATAAATAATGCAATACCTGTGACCAGCTAGTAAAAAGAAAATGTGTGAACCCGCATAAGAAATGTAAACTTCCTATACTTTGACCATCCCTGGTTGTTATCATCTTTTTCAAAATGTCCGCTTAATGTAAACATGAAGAAAATGGCATCAAATTTCTATTTCATTTTCATTTCTTTGAGCACCAGTAGGATTGGACTTTTTAAGCTTTTTATTTTTCAGTTTTTATTCCTCAGAAATTGCTTATTCATGCTTATTTACCTAACATCTAATTAATCTTTTAATTTTATTTATGGTTTGTATCAGTCAGTTCAGTCGCTCACTCACGTCCGACTCTTTGTGACCCGATTCATCATCAACTTCCGGAGTTTACCCAAACTCATGTCCATCGAGTCGGTGATACCATCCAGCCATCTTATCCTCTGTTGTCCCCTTCTCCTCTTGCCCCCTAATCCCTCCCAGCATCCGAGTCTTTTCCAGTGAGTCAACTCTTCACTTGAGTTGACCAAAGTATTGGAGTTTCAGCTTCAGCATCAGTCCTTCCAATGAACACCCAGGACTGATCTCCTTTAGGATGGATTGGTTGGATCTCTTTGCAGTTCAAGGGACTCTCAAGAGTCTTCCACAACACCACAGTTCAAAAGCATCAATTCTTCGGCGCTCAGCTTTCTTCACAGTCCAACTCTCACATCCATACATGACCACTTTTAATTTTCAATGTTTAAAACAACGACAACAAAAGAAAAACTGTCATTTTCAAGGCTTCCCTCGTGGTCCAGTGGTTAAGAATTTGCCTTGCACTGCAGGGGACACCAGTTCAATCCTTGGTCTAGGAAGATTCCACATGCCACGAAGCAACAAAGCCCATATGCCACAATTATTGAGCCTGCACTCTAGAGCCTTCGGGCCGCAACTACCGAGCCTGCTCTCTGCAACTACTGAAGCCCAGGCATCCTAGACCCACGCTTCACAAGAGAAGCCACCGCAATGAGAAGCCCACTCACCACAACTAGAGAAAGCCCATGTGTAGCAATAAAGACCCATCATAGCCAAAAAATAAAGTAAATAAGTACATATTAAAAACCTATCCTTTTCTCCTTTATGGTTTTCTGTCTTTGGTATTGAGGCTAACCAGGTTCTTTCTCACCCAAATATTTTATTCTGATACCTTTATATTTACATCTTTTTCCCAGATGACTTCCTATCCACTAAATAGCAAAATGGAATCATCCATACCTCATACTATTGTTCAGTTCAGTTCAGTTGCTCATTCGTATCTGACTCTTTGCAACCCCATGAACTGCAGCACGCCAGGCCTCCCTGTCCATCACCAACTCTCAGAGTTCACCCAAACCCACGTCCATT
>SJYC01105783.1:0-14201 GCA_006408675.1 Madoqua kirkii | reverse complement strand
GTCAGCCCTTGGGTAGGGAAGATCCCCTGGAGAAGGAAATGGCAACCCACTTCAGGACTCTTGCCTAAAAATTTCCATGGACAGAGGAGCCTGGTGGGCTACAGTCCGAAGACTGGGACATGACTGAGTGACTTCACACTCACCTTTCAATACATATTTACAGTAGACATACTTACTTAAGTGAGAATTTAATTTTACTTAGATTTACACCTATTGAATGAGGAATATAGGCCTTTCCTTGTAATGTCTGCATCTGATTTTGGTATTAAGGTTATACTGGCTTTGTAAAATGAATTGGGAAGTGTTTCCTACTTCCTTCTTTTCTAAAGGAGTTTGTATGGGATTGGTTTTTACTTGTAAAATGCTTTATAGAATTCTCAGTGAAGCCTCTTGGGCCTGGGGTTTTCAGCACGTTTCTGTGTGTGTGTGTGTTTTTTTAAACAGGCACGCAGTGTTATTGTTACAGAACCGCTGAATACAATTTATAAACAAGCCAAGAAGGCATTAAGGGGAGATGCTGTCGGAGGTCGGGGAGGCAGGAGAGGATCAAGGCGCCGCCTTCCTGGCTAGGTCCCGGAGGGGCTCAGGCTGCCGCCACCGAAGGAGCTGAGCTGGCAGAAAGTTGGCTGCTTGGGGAGGCCTCGGGGCTTCACCAGCAGCTCCTGGATGAAGCCTTCTGTGGGGTTCGTGCACGACTTTAGAAGATCCCTGGATGTTCAGGCTTCTCTTTTCGCTCTCTAGTTTCAACAGTTCAATGTTGACCTCATTGTCCGCCTCCCGGCGCTGTACAATTCCTCCAGGCCCCCAACGATCCACTTCTCCACCTCTAGGCTTAGCTGCAGCTCCAGCCGGTCTTACTTGACCGTGACGCGCACGCGTCGCTTTTGCAGCGACCCCAGTCCCGGGAGCTGCGCACCCCCCCACCTGTCTCTTATACACATCTTATATTCAAAAGCAGAGACATTACTTTGCCAGCAAAGGTCCATCTAGTCAAGGCTATGGTTTTTCCAGTAGTCATTAGCTGCAGCTCCAGCCGGTCTTACTTGACCGTGACGCGCATGCGTCGCTTTTGCAGCGACCCCCGTCCCCGGAGCTGCCCCTCACCCCACCCCGCCCCGCGCGAAGCCCGGCCCGCGGCCCGCGATAGAGCCTGCAGCTTGCTCAGCACCCGCTGGCCCAGCCGCTGAACTGCCAGAAGGTCCCGGCTCGGCCCCCGCGCCGCGCTGTGCGCTTTCGCCTAGCGCCCAGGTCACCTCTTATGGATCATGGCCCTTTTTGGCAAGTTTTAAATTACAGATTCAATTTTTGACATCAGTAAAGGGCTATCCAAACTTCCTGTTTCTTTTTGTGCCAGCTTAAGTCGTTTTTGTCTTTGAGAGAACTGGTCCTTTTCATCTAGATTGCCCAATTTTTTGGCATAAGGTTAGTGATAACACTTGATCTCCTTACTGTCCTACTATTGTGATGTCCCCACTTCCATTCCTGATATTGATATTTTATGTTTTCCTTCTTTTTTTTCCCTTTGTCAGTTTAGCCAAAAGCTTATCAATTTTGTTGACATTTTAAAAGAACCAGTTTTTGGCTTCATTGATTTTTCACTATTGTTGGCCTATGTTCTATTTCATTGATTACTGCACTTGTCTTTATGATTTCCTTCCTCACATACTTTATGTTCCAAATTGTACTTTGTTATATAATTTCCTGAAGTAGAGTCACAGGTCATTGGCTTTAGATTTTTCTTTGTTCTAATATAAGCATTTTAAGATGTGAATTTTCCTCTTATTTAGCTGCATCTCACAAAATATTAGGGCTTCCCAGGTGGCGCTAGTGGTATCAAACCCAAACTCCCAATGCAGGAGACATAAGAGAGGTGGATTCAGTCCCTGTATAGGGAAGATCCCTGGAGTGGGAAACAGCAATCCACTCCAGTATTCTTGCCTGGAAAATTCCATGGACAGAGGAGCCTGGCAGGCTACAGTCCACGGGGCCTCAAAGAATCAGACAGAACTGAGCAACTTAGCACAAAATATTATAATTTTAATGTTATTTTATAAAAGATTAAAATATTTTTCAATTTCCCATGTGATTTTTTTTGGCTCATGGATTATATATGTGTTTTTTCATTTCCAAATATTTCAGTTTTTTTCTAGTGATGGTTGTTGAGCTCTGATTTAATTCCACTGTGGCAGAGAATATAGTCTGTATAATTTCAGTCCTTTTAATTGTATTGCTTAGCACCTGGTGTAAGTAAGTAGTCAGCCATTTTGGGATGCAACATCTTCAAATATCAATTAAGTCAAAGTGTAATAGTGTGGTTCAGATCCTCTATATCTGTTGATTTTATATCTGGTTCTACCAATTGGTGAGGAAGGGTGTTAAAACCTCCAATTATGTATGAAGCACTGTCAGTTCTCCCATTGCTTAATTTTTTTTAATGGTAGAAAAGGCGGAAAGAGGAATGAATACCAGATGGGTCACATTGAAAGCAAAGGGCGATACAGTAGACTTAAATCCAAACATGTCAGTTATCACCTAAACACAAAAGGATCAAATTCCGTGATTAAAGATAGAGATTTCTGATTATTTAAATGACCCAACTTTGTATATATGAGACACACTTTAAATAGAAGACCACAGATAAGTTGGAAGTAAAAGGATAGAAAGATATATATCTCTAAAACAGTAAGAAACAGTAAGCACAGAAAGCTGGAATGGTTATATTCATATTCAAGACAAGGAGAACTCTCAGAGATAAACAGGGACATTTTATAATAATGGTGAATTCATCAAGAGACAGGGCTTCCCAGGTGGAGCTAGTGGTAAAGAATATGCCTGCCAAAGCAGGAGACACAAGAGACAGAGGTTCAACCCCTGGGGCAGGAAATCCCCTGGAGGAGTAAATGGTCCCCTACTCCAGTATTCTTGCCTGAAAAGCTCCATGGACAGAGAGGCCTGGTGGGCTACAGTCCAAGGGGTTGCAAAGACTTAGACCCAACTCAAGAGTCTGAGCATACAGCACAAACATCAAGAGACAATTATAAATGTATATGTGCCCAATATCACAGCTCTAAAATCCATGAAACAATATTTGGCAGAACTAAAAGAAGGAAGAGACAAACCAATAGTCACAGTTGGAGATTTTAACTTTCCTCTCAATACCTTAAGAAGAGTGAGACAAAAAATTAGTAAGGATATGGAGTTCTAATCTATAGTATTCATCTTTCTGATCTCAGTGTCATGTATAGAATATGATACCTACCAACTGCAGAATGAAATTTATATGCAAGCACACATGAAACTAAGAGTATATTTGTTGGGGTTCAGTCACTAATTTGTGTCCGACTCTTTGTGACCCCATGGACTGCAGCATGCCAGGCTCCCCTGCCCTTCACTGTCACTCAAGAGTTTGCTCAAACTCATGTCCATTGAGTCAGTGTTCCTGTCTGACCATCTCATCCTCTGTCACCCCCTTCTTCTCCTACCCTCAATCTTTCCCAGCATCAGGGTCTTTTCCAATGAGTAAGCTCTTCAGATCAGGTGGCCAAAGTATTGGAGCTTCAGCATCAGTCCTTCCAGTGAGTATTCAGGGCTGATTTTCTTTAGGACTGACTAGTTTGATATGCTCGCAGGCAAGAGACTCTCAAGAGTTTTCTCCAGCACCACAGCTGAAAAGCATCAATTCTTCAGCACTCAGCCTTCTTTATGGTTCAGCTTTCACGACTAGTTTGATATGCTTGCAGGCAGGAGACTCCCAAGAGTTTTCTCCAGCACCACAGCTGAAAAGCATCAATTCTTCAGCACTCAGCCTTCTTTATGGTTCAGCTTTCACGACTAGTTTGATATGCTTGCAGGCAGGAGACTCTCAAGAGTTTTCTCCAGCACCACAGCTCAAAAGCATCAATTCTTCAGCACTCAGCCTTCTTTATGGTTCAGGTTTCACATCTGTACATGACTACTGGAAAACTATAGCTTTGATTAGGTGGACCTTTGTTGGCAAAGTGATGTCTCTGCTTTTTAATATGCTGTCTAGGCTTGTCATAGCTTTCCTTCCAAGGAGCTATGTCTTTTAATTTCAGGGCTGCAGTTAGTGTTCACAGTAGTTTTGGAGCCCAAGAAAATAAAGTCTGTTAAAGCTTCCACTTTTCCTCTTCTAATTGCCATGAAGTGATGGAACTAGACGTCATGATCTTAGTTTTTTGAATGTTGAGTTTTAAGCCAGCTTTTTTACTTTCCTCCTTCACCCTTATCAAGAGGCTCTTTAGTTCCTCTTGTCTTCCTGCTGTTAGAGTAGTATCACCTGAATATCTAAGGTTGCTGATATTTCTCCTGGAAATCAGCTTATCATTCATCCAGGTTGGCATTTCATGTGATGTACTCTGCATGTAACTTAAATAAGCAGGCTGCCAATATACAGCCTTGTCTTACTCCTTTCCCAATTTTGAGCCAGTCAGTCATTCCATGTCCAGTTCTAACTGTTGCTTCTTGACCTGCATACAGGTTTCTCAGGGGACAGTTAAGGTGGTCTAGTATTCTTATCTCTTTAGGACACAGTTTGTTGTCAATGAAGCAGAAGTAGCTGTTTTCTGGAATTCCCTTGCTTTCTCGATGATCCAATGAATGTTGGCAATTTGATTTCTGGTTCCTCTGCCTATTCTAAACCCAGCTTGTACATCTTGAAGTTCTCAGTTCACATACTGCTGAAGCCTAGCTTGAAGGCTTTTGGGCATAACCTTACATATGCAATGAGCACAGTCGTATGGCAGTTTAACATTCTTTGGCAATACCCTTCAAGACTGGAATGAGAGACAGTGTGTGTGCTGGATCATAAAACAAAACAGCATATATATGAGGACTGAAATTATACAAAAGATGTTCTCTAACCACAATGGGATCAAATAATGAACATATTAAAAATTTCCAACTATTTAAAAGTTAAATAGAAAATTCTAAATAATCAATGGATCAAAGAGAAAATCACAATGTAAAATAGAACAGTTTTTAACTGACAAAGAAACCATAACATACTGAACATAAACCTGACGTTGTAGTTCAGCCACTCAGTCATGTCCAACTCTTTTCGACCCCATAGACTATGCCAGGCTTCCCTGACCTTCACTGTCTCCCAGAGTTTGCTCAAACTCATGTCCATTGAGTTGATGATGCCATCCAACCATTCAGCCACTGTTGCCCCATTTTCCTCCTGCCCTCAATTTTTCCCAGCTGACATAAGAATAAATAAAATACAGGAATAGTCAAAGGTGTTCAGTTCAGTTCAGTTCAGTTCAGTCGCTCAGTCGTGTCAGACTCTTTGCGACCCCATAAATCGCAGCACGCCAGGCCTCCCTATTCATCACCATCTCTCTGAGTTCACTTAGACTCACATCCATCAAGTCTATGATGCCATCCAGCCATCTCATCCTCTGTTGTCCCCTTCTCCTCCTGCCCCCAATCCCTCCCAGCATTAGAGTCTTTTCCAATGAGTCAACTCTTCCCATAAGATGGCCAAAGTACTGGAGTTTCAGCTTTAGCATCAGTCCTTCCAAAGAAATCCCAGGGTGGATCTCCTTCAGAATGGATTGGTTGGATCTCCTTGCAGTCCAAGGGATTCTCAAGAGTCTTCTCCAACACCATAGTTCAAAAGCATCAATTCTTTGGTGCTCAGCCTTCTTCACAGTCCAACCCTCACATCCATACATGACCACAGGAAAGACCATAGCCTTGACTAGATGGGCCTTAGTCAGCAAAGTAATGTCTCTGCTTTTGAATATGCCATCTAGGTTGGTCATAACTTTTCTTCCAAGGAGTAAGCATCTTTTAATTTCATGGCTGCAGTCACCATCTGCAGTAATTTTGGAACCTAAAAAAGTAAAGTCTGACACTGTTTCCATTGTTTCCCCATCTATTTCTCATGATGTGATGATGGGACCAGATGCCATGATCTTCGTTTTCTGAATGTTGAGCTTTGAGCCAACTTTTTCACTCTCCTCTTTCACCTTCATCAAGAGGCCTTTTAGCTCCTCTTCACTTTCTGCCATAAGGGTGGTGTCATCTGCATATCTGAGGTTATTGATATTTCTCCTGGCAATCTTGATTCCAGCTTGTGTTTCTTCCAGCCCAGCGTTTCTCATGATATACTCTGCATATAAGTTAAATAAGCAGGGTGACAATATACAGCCTTGATGTACTCCCTTTCCTATTTGGAACCAATCTGTTGTTCCGTCTCCAGTTCTAACTGTTGCTTCCTGACCTGCATACAGATTTCTCAAGAGGTAGGTCAGGTGGTCTGATATTCCCATTTCTTTCAGAAATTTCCATAGTTTATTGTGATCCACACAGTCAAAGGCTTTGGCATAGTCAATAAAGCAGAAGTAGATGTTTTTCTGGAACTCTCTTGCTTTTTCCATGATCCAGCGGATGTTGGCAATTTGATCTCTGGTTCTTCTGCCTTTTCTAAAACCAGCTTGAACATTATGAAGTTCACGGTTCACGTATTGCTGAAGCCTGGCTTGGAGAATTTTGAGCATTACTTTACTAGCATGTGAGATGATGCAATTGTGCGGTAGTTTGAGCATTCTTTGACATTGCCTTTCTTTGGAATTGGATTGGAAACTGACCTTTTCCAGTCCTGTGGCCACTGCTGAGTTTTCCAAATTTGCTGGCATATTGAGTGCAGCACTTGAACAGCATCATCTTTCAGGATTTGAAACAGCTCAACTGGAATTCCATCACCTCCACTAGCTTTGTTCGTAGTGATGCTTTCTAAGGCCCACTTGACTTCACATTCCAAGATGTCTGGCTCTAGATGAGTGATCACATCATCATGATTATCTGGGTCATGAAGATCTTTTTTGTACAGTTCTTCTGTGTATTCTTGCCACCTCTTCTTAATATCCTCTGCTTCTGTTAGGTCCAGACCATTTCTGTCCTTTATCGAGCCCATCTTTGCATGAAATGTTCCCTTGGTATCTCTAATTTTCTTGAAGAGATCTCTGGTCTTTCCCATTTTGTTCTTTTCCTCTATTTCTTTGCATTGATCACTGAGGAAGGCTTTCTTATCTCTTCTTGCTATTCTTTGGAACTCTGCATTCAGATGCTTATATCTTTCCTTTTCTCCTTTGCTTTTCGCCTCTCTTCTTTTCAGCTATTTGTAAGGCCTCCTCAGACAGCCACTTTGCTTTTTTGCATATCTTTTCCATGGTAATGGTCTTGATCCCTGTCTCTCGTACAGTGTCACGAACCTCATTCCATAGTTCATCAGACACTCTATCTATCAGATCTAGGCCCCTAAATCTATTTCTCACTTCCACTGTATAATCATAAGGGATTTGATTTAGGTCATACCTGAATGGTTTAGCGGTTTTCCCTACTTTCTTCAATTTCAGTCTGAATTTGGCAATAAGGAGTTCATGATCTGAACCACAGTCACCTCCTGGTCTTGTTTTTGTTGATTGTATAGAGCTTCTCCATAGGTGTTAGTGAAGTTAAATTAATAACTTTTCCACAAAGAAAACCCTAAACCCAGATGACTTAATTTCCACCAAACATCAGAGGAAGATACAATACAAACCAAATACAAAGTCGTTCAAGACAGAGGAAAATGAAACTTCTCCCTCATTTAAGAGGACAGGATAATCCTGATATCACAGATTGACAAGGGAAGAAAATTATAAGAATGGAATATTTCAGACCAATGTTGTTCATGAATACAGATGCCAACATTCTATTAGCAAAACATTAACAAATCAAATAATTCTAATAAATTAGAAGGATAATACCTAATGACAAACAGGTTTTATCCTAGGCATGCAGGGTCAAATGTACACATCCATTTAATTAATATCCACAAATCAATCACAGTTTGCTGCATTTACTTAAAAAAAGGGGAGGACTGTATAATCATTCCCATAGATCCAGAAAAAGCACTTACTCAAATTTAACATCAAATTCAGCCAAGTAATATAAAAGGAGAAGTTTCTTAATCTGATGAAGCACATCCTTAAAGAATTACAGTTAAATCACACACAATGCTAAAATATTGAATGCTTTAACATCAGGAACAAAACAAGAATTTTATTCTTGTTCTATTCAGCATTGTACTGGAAGCCCTAGCCATTCCAAAAAGGCAATGAAAAGAAACTAGAGACATAAAGATTGGAAAGGAAGACATAAAAATGTGCTAAATGGCAGACAACATGGTTATATTTGTGTAGTAACTAAAAGAACATACAAACTTATAAGTTGACTTAGTGCATACAAGCTCAAAATACGAAAAAAAAAAACCTATTGATTTCTATCTGCTGGTCACAAAGTACTAGAAAATAAAATTTAAAAATCAACACCACTTACCATAACAACAAAAATATTTAAAACCTAGGAAAACCTCTTTAAAAATTATGCAAGTCCTCTATTCTGAAAGTTACAGACATTGTCCTAAACAAATGAATTAACGAAACCAACCCACAAACTACAGAAGATCTTACCAAATGAATGGATGTAACATATTCATATGTTCATGACTGGAAAACTCAGTCATGAACCGTGAACTTCCTGATGTTCAAGCTAGTTATAGAAAAGGCAGAGGAACCAGAGATCAAATTGCCAACATCCACTGGAGCATCAAAACAACAAGAGTTCCACAGAAAAATCTATTTCTGCTTTATTGACTATGTCAAAGTCTTTGATTGTGTGGATCACAACAAACTGTGGAAAATTCTGAAAGAGATGAGAATACCAGACCACCTGACCTGCCTCTTGAGAAATCTGTATGTAGGTCAGGAAGCCACAGTTAGAACTGAACATGGACCAACAGACTGCTTCCAAATAGGAAAAGGAGTACATCAAGGCTGAATATTGTTACCCTGCTTATTTAACTTATATGCAGAGAACATCATGAGAAACTCTGGGCTGGATGAAGCACAGGCTAGAATCAAGACTGCTAAGAAAAATATCAATAACCTCAGATATGCAGATGACACCACCCTTATGGCAGAAAGTGAAGAAGAACTAAAGAGCCTCTTGATGAAAGTGAAAGAGGAGAGTAGAAAAGTTGGCTTAAAGCTCAACATTCAGAAAACTAAGATCATGTCATCAAGTCCCATCACTTCAGGGTAAATAGATGGGGAAACTGTGGAAACAGTGACAGACTTTATTTGGGGAGGCTCCAAAATCACTGCAGATGGTGGCTGCACCCATGAAATTAAAAGATACTTACTCCTTGGCAGGAAAGTTATGACCAGTCTAGACAGCATGACATTGGCAACAAAGGTCCAAGAAGGAAATGGCAACCCACTCCAGTGTTCTTGCCTGGAGAATCCCAGGGACAGGGGAGCCTGGTGGGCTGCTGTCTATGGAGTCGCACAGGGTCGGACATGACTGACGCGACTTAGTAGTATGGTTTTTCCAGTAGTCATGTATGGATGTGAGAGTTGGACTATAAAGAAAGCTGAGTGCCAAAGAATTGATGCTTTTCAACTGTGGTGTTGGATAAGACTCTTGAGAGTCCCTTGGACTGCAAGGAGATCCAACCAGTCCATCCTAAAGGAGATCAGTCCTGGGTGTTCATTGGAAGGACTGATGTTGAAGCTGAAACACTTTGGCCACTTCTTGTGAAGAGTTGACTCATTTGAAAAGACTCTGATGCTGGGGAAGATTGAAGGCAGGAGGAGAAGGGAACGACAAGATGAGATGGTTGGATGACATCACTGACTCAATGGATATGAGTTTGAGTAAACTCTGGAAGTTGGTGATGGACAATGAGGCCTGGTGTGCTGCAGTCCACGGGATCACAAAGAGTCGAACACAACTGAGCAGCTGAACTAAACTGAACTGAGGCAAAATTTGAAAACAGGCCATGATCTCTCCCCTCTAGTGTTAATCCCTGTATAATCTGATCTGCCCCGTTTGAGTGAGAACAAGTGATGTGCTTTTAGCAACCAGAACATGGAAAAGGTGACAGGCTATCACTCTTGTGATTCAGTTCAGTTCAGTTCAGTCGCTCAGTCGTGTCCGACTCTCTGCGACCCCATGAATCACAGCACGCCAGGCCTCCCTGTCCATCACCATCTCCCGGAGTTCACTCAGACTCACGTCCATCGAGTCCGTGATGCCATCCAGCCATCTCATCCTCTGTTGTCCCCTTCTCCTCCTGCCTCCAATCCCTCCCAGCATCAGAGTCTTTTCCAATGAGTCAACTCTTCGCATGAGGTGGCCAAAGTACTGGAGTTTCAGCTTTAGCATCATTCCTTCCAAAGAAATCCCAGGTGATTATGTTATTATAAATATAGGTAGTCCTCACTTTGCACAGTAATGTAGGACAAGTTGAAACTGTCCACAATGACTGTAATAATCTTAGTCTTAATAATAATCTTAATAACCTTAATAATCTTAATTTTAAGGGGAAAAATTGTGATTATTCGTGACCTTTAAAAATGTTTGAGAGGGGACTTCCCTGGTGGTTCAGTGGTAAAGAATCCACCTGCCAAGCAGGAGACATAGGTTCAATAACCAGTCCAGGAAGATCCCACACGTTGCAGAGCAACTAAGCCAGTACACCACAGCTATTGCACCCACCAAAATTAATGAAGCCCGCAAGCCTAAAGCCTGTGCTCCTCAACAAGAGCAGTAAGCCTGTGTCCCATAACAAGAGTGTAGCCCCTGCTCACTGCAGCTAGAGAAAGCCTGCACACAACAACAAAGAGCCGGTGCAGTCAACGATAAATAACTAAACCTGGAAAAGACATAACAGCATAGACATATTATTTTAAAAAGAAGTTTGACAAAGCATTAAAATCTTCCATGAAAGTGTTAGTTGCTCAGTTGTGTCAGACTCAGCGACCCCATGGATTGCAGCCCTCCAGGCACCTCTGCCCATGGATTTCTCCAGGCAAGAGCACTAGAGTGAGTAGCCATTCCCTTCTCCAGGGAAGCTTCCCAATCCAAGGATTGAACCCAGGTCTCTTGCTCTGCAAATGGATTCTTCACTGTCTGAGCCACCAGGGAAGCCCCAACTCTTCCACACTGTTAATTATAAATATGTTAGGAAATGAGAAAAATAGTAAAATTAATATATTGTAATTTAAAATAGCAGAAACATTGGCAGTATCTACTAAGACTAAAAATTCACATATCCTATTTCCAAGCAATTTCACACAAGATCAAGAGAATATATGTCTACCTAAAATATTTAGGTTGGTGCAAAAGTAATTTTGATTTTTGCATTATTGAACTTTGCTGTTTGATATTGGAATACATTCTTAAATAAATGTGATTGTGTTATACATCATTTTAATGTGCATTTCTCACTTTTGCTAATTTATTTTTTGCTGATGTTTGAAGTGAAGTGAAGGTGAAGTGAAGTGAAGGTGAAGTGAAGTGAAGGTGAAGTGAAGTCGCTCAGTTGTGTCCAACTCTTTGCGACCCCATGGACTGTAGCCTACCAGGCTCTTCTGTCCATGGGATTCTCCAGGCAAGAGTACTGGAGTGGATTGCCATTTCCTTCTCCAGGAGATTTTCCCAACCCAGGGATCGAACCCAGGTCTCCTGCATTGCAGGCAGATGCTTTACCATCTGAGCCCCCAGGGAAGCCACTTTATTTTAGACCAGGGAAATGTTAGACAAAAAAGCAGATTTGAGCACTTTTCTTATATTCAAGTTCAAAGTGGGTCATAAAGCAACAGAGACAACTCACAACATTGACAACATGTTCGGCCCAAGAACTGCTAACGAATGAACAGTGCAGTGGTGGTTCAAGAAGTTTTGCAAAGCAGACCAGAGCCTTGAAGATGAGGAGTGCAGTGGCCAGCCATTGGAAGTTGACAGTGACCAGCTGAGAGGATCACTGAAGCTGATTCTCTTACAACTACATGAGAATTTGCCAAAGAGCTCAACATCGACCATTCTATGGTTGTGCAGCCTTTGAAGAAAATTAGAAAAGTGAAAAACCTCAGTAAGTGGGAGCCTCATGTACTGACTACAAATCAAAAAATATCATTCTGAAGTGTCATCTTCTCTTATTCTACACAGCACTAATGAACCATTTCTCCATTGGATAGTGATGTGCGATGAAAAGTGGATTGTATTCAACAACCGGCAATGACCAGCTCAGTGGTTGGACTGAAAAGAAGCTCCAAAACACTTCCCAAAGACAAGTTTGCACGAAAAAAGGTCATGGTCGTTATTTGGTGGCATGCTGCCTGTCTGATCCACTACAGCTTTCTGAATCTTGGCAAAACCATCACATCTGAGAAGTATGCTGAATTGCTAATCCTGCTTGTCTTGCTATTCACACTGCACTGTTCGCTGAACCCAGGGTAGGTAAGAGGCTGGAAGAAGACACAAGGAGTTGTAGGAACTGCAGACATGTTTATTCTCTCCTGGCTGGCACAGCAGCCGTAACACAGCCTCTCTCCTGGCTGATGGAGCAGCTGTAGCAGCAGCTACAGCATAACCATAACATAGCCATAACACAGCCATAACATAACCATGCTGCCACCCCAATGTAGCTCCAATGCAACAGCAAAGCCTTACCAGATGGTGCCCATATAGGCGTACTGCACAAAGTAGCCCAACCAAGCAAAGGCATGCACAGTGCCATAAGTGATCTCAGCTGTGATACAACCATGCATTTTTCACAGAACATGGGTCAAGAGGGCATGAGAGCATGGGGCACGAGTGCCTGACTGGCACCATCTTGTTAATTCCCTACATATGCTCACCAGGTTGATGAGATGCACTGAAGACTGTAATGCCTGCAGCCTGCATTAGTCAACAGAAAGGGCCCAATTCTCCACAACACCCAACCAAATGTCACGCAACACGATCTCAGCTGTGATACAACCATGCATTTTTCACAGAACATGGGCCAAGAGGGCATGAGAGCATGGGGCACGAGTGCCTGACTGGCACCATCTTGTTAATTCCCCACATATGCTCACCAGGTTGATGAGATGCACTGAAAACTGTAATGCCTGCAGCCAGCATTAGTCAACAGAAAGGGCCCAATTCTCCACAACACCCAACCAAATGTCACGCAGCCAGTGCTTCAGAAGTTGAATCAACTGGGCTACAAAGTTTTGCCTTATGGGCCATATTCACCTGACCTCTTACCAATCGACTACCACTCCTTCAGCTCAACAACTTTTTACAGGGAAAATGCTTCCACAACCAGTGGGAAGGAGATTCATCAAATCCCGAAACACAGATTTTTATGTTACAGGAATGAACAAATTTCTTTCTTTTTGGCAACATTGTGTTTATTGTAATATTTCCTATTTTGATTAATAAAGATGTGTTTGGGCCTAGTTATAATGATTCAAAATTCACAGTCAAAAACTACAACTACTTTTTCACCAACCTAATACAAGTGTAATAATTTTCATAGCAGTTTTACTTATAATAACAAAAAACTTTAAAAATCTACTAAATTTCTGCCTTCAGAAAAATGGATCAATAAATTGTAGCATGTGTTCAGTCATGTCTGACTCTTTGGAATCCAGTGGACTGTAGCCCACCAGACTCCTCTGTCTATAGAATTTTCCAGGCAAGAATACTGAAGTGGGTTGCTGTTTCCATCTCCAGGGGATCCTCCCTACCCAGGGATCAAATCCTCATCTCTTGCAATGGCAGGTGTATCATTTACCACTAGCGCCACCTGGGAAGCCCAAATTGTACTACATCCATACAATGGACTGTTCAGTTCAGTTCAGTTCAATCACTCAGTCCTGTCCGACTCTTTGCGACCCCATGAATCGCAGCACGCCAGGCCTCCCTGATTAAAATCTACTAAATTTCTGCCTTCAGAAAAATGGATCAATAAATTGTAGCATATGTTCAGTCATGTCTGACTCTTTGGAATCCAGTGGACTGTAGCCCACCAGGCTCCTCTGTCTATAGAATTTTCCAGGCAAGAATACTGGAGTGGGTTGCTGTTTCCGTCTCCAGGGGATCCTCCCCACCCAGGGATCAAATCCTCATCTCTTGCAATGGCAGGTGTATCGGTTACCACTAGCGCCACCTGGGAAGCCCAAATTGTACTACATCCATACAATGGACTATTCAGTTCAGTTCAGTTCAGTCACTCAGTCCTGTCCGACTCTTTGCGACCCCATGAATCGCAGCACGCCAGGCCTCCCTGTCCATCACCATCTCCTGGAGTTCACTCAGACTCACGTTCATCAAGTCCGTGATGCCATCCAGCCATCTCA